>JARGYV010103080.1:0-29510 GCA_029532675.1 Ornithodoros moubata | reverse complement strand
CCCTTTAAGCAGTCAGAAACATCCCAAAGCAAACATATGTAGTCAACACTGCCTAGTTTTCACCTCCAGCATCCGATTTACGACCACCTGATGCACTGTACCAGGTCATATACCCCACAGCATCCTCCAGCTGCAAACCGGAACCAGAAAAGGCTTCAATAAATTCGTCTCCGATCACACACCTGGTAAGGGACGGTCTCGTACCCGACGACGCGTTTAAGACCGATGTCATTCGAATCGCCATTGTCGAAAATGGAACATTGCGATTTTTTTTTTTCGACAGAAACGCAGCAGATATTAAGTTAAACGAATTGATACGGGCGCAGGTACAGAAGTCTGCTATTGGACGAAAAGCGCGACGAATTGAGGCTATAGAAGCAGACGACGGCGCGCCCGGTCTCATTCATCAAGTTTCAGTGTGAGCGTTCGCCGGCAAGAAAGCGCTTGTGATCACGCCCATCACAAGGACGGTAGACTTCGGGTTTCCCGCCACTTCCATCTGACGTCACCCCATAACGTTCTTTTATGTAAGAAAAGAGGGACAAGATAAGAGCACGTGACATCCGTCGTCTGCTCTCTACTCTCGAGTTTCTCGAGAAGTATTGCGCTGCTGCCGATGAGCTTTCGATGCGGACTTACCTTAGTACTAACGATTCTTGTTTCACTAAAGTTTCGAAATGGAGCTTTCTGTACGAGGCTGTCCCTTCGCGACGAGAAAGCTATTCAATGGACCTTGCAACGCTTGAGAGTTGATATTTCACTTCGCACGCGAACGTTTGAACTTGCTACGCTACCTGCGTTGTAGCGCATTATAGTAATAAATGAGGTCCAGCTTGGCATGTATTCCTCAATTTCAAAACACACGCAAGGTACTTACATTCACCAGAAACTTATCTCTATGTGTCATAGTTACGCATGATCTGTACATGCAGTAGACATACAGTATTGGTATCAGAATAATTACAGGATGTGCACTATATAAAATCATTATGGCTCAGGATGAGTTAGCCTCAAAATATAATACTACAGAGGAATCTGTTTAAACAGAACCTGAAGCAGGAGTTCCATTCACTGAGAAGCAAACTTGGGAGTTCTGCCAGCTTCGCCCCCCCAATTTACCCAGCTACCGCCCCAAATCTCCCCAAGACAGCGACAGGATGATTGAGTTGACGTATCCCTTCGCATTTTCGATCATGTACATCCATTCGACGTATCCCTTTGAGTCTTTTTCCGGGTACATCCGTTTGCCGTACAACTAACAACTGCGACACTATATGACATAGCAAATATGCGGCCTGCCAGCCTTTTTTGTTTTCTCTGACCAGTTTAGATGAAGAGTGCACATTTTATTGGCAGTAATAAATTGTAGGCTACAAGCGATCAGTTGGGCTATAGTTGGTACTCATTATGACCGTTTCCCTCTGTTTCCAGATAATTGGAATGATATTTGCCATTTGCCTCTGCAAGGAAGTTCGATAGAGGAGCTGCGTCCTTCGGGGTGCAACAGATTGTTTACCCTCCACGGCTTTTGCCAGTGACGTGGTACACGTGACTTCCAACAGGCTCTCCACAGACAAGGAAAACTTTGGCCTACAAAACTGCCCACCATCAGAATATGAAATCCCAAAGCAAATAACAAAATGAGTCCCTCCTTTCACGAATATATCTAGTGTAGCATTTTAATTTAAAATGGAGTAAAAGTACCCGCAGCACACTACCTTTGTGTCAACATCATGGAACTAACAGAAGAAGGTGCAGGCACCTTCCATCCTTTTCCATCATCACTAACATGACATGTTTATTACACTCCATAGTCCCATGACCATATCTGTAGGATATATGGAGACCGAATGATTGCAAAGGGTTCATTCATATGTGGCTTGTCTGCTTTATAACTGGCCATCCTCAAAGAAAAATACAACTTTGCTTTTCTCCGAACAAAACGTACACGCTCTGCTTTGTTGCCTTTCCTCATTCGTAAGGATCAATTTAGCATGGGCTGCTCCTCTCGCTTATCACACTTGGGCTATAAGGTACCCAAGACTTCCAAAGGGATAGGTTCTCTCAAATAAGCTTTCTGTCTTGGCTGTACATGGCTCTTTGTAATGCCACAAAAATGTAGCAAATAAATGCACACTTTCATCTTTATAATTTATTTATTAATTTTCTTCACACTTATGCTCTTGGAAAGCGTCCTTACACGTGCGCAATTCTCCCCCTGTGCCTCGACCGCCACAGACGAGCCAGTCTTGTGCTTTCAAGTCTGCAAAATGCTCTACTTTCCTGCTCTGTAAAGTAGCATGCCAATAGCCATTCAATGTGAACTAAAGGCTCTAACAATTGCTCACGCCTAGCACGAACGGGAAATCCTGCCTCTAGATATCAACTGAGAAAATTCCTTGCCAGCTATTACATAGTTCCCGTTTCCAACCTGTTCTTATTTTTTCTTCCTAGAGTCATCTATAATACATACTACTAGAAATATCCTAGTCATTTTCTGTGCTTTGTTCATGCGTTTTGGATACGGTTGCCAAATGCTCCAGTGTCCTAATGAGTATGGCGTTGCTTTCGAGCAGTGTTGCCGACCTCTGTGAAGATATCTCCGGTAATGATTTTAGTCAAAGTAGTCGCAGAAGTTGCAAAGGCTTCACGTAACTAAGTGACCATTGTCACCTTACACGACGTCTGAAAGTCAGCACCGGTTGCAGGATTTGTGAAACCACTCTTCCCAACTTGAGACAATATGTAAAAAAATTACTAAGAGTGGTTCGCAATAAAAAGTGAATTTTTGTCGAGGCAAGCGACGAAATATAGTGGACCCGTTCAGAGCGAAGCATGACAGAGGCCCAGCCCCCTTCTACAAACTAGCAACTACCTCGCAGGCATCTTGGGGTCAACTCCAAAACGTATAAGAATGCAACTCAACATTCGTATCGTCGTCACTGATGTAAGACGTGAAAATGTGGAAGATGACAAATACCTTGGCCCACTCCAACAAATTATGAAAAACAAAAAAATGGTCACATATTGTTAGAAAAGTGTGTTGACCAAGCGTCCAAATGAGCTGTGGACAGTGACAAAGACGCTGCACGGAGAATTTTGTGTCAACACCAACAAGGTCTGTGCCAAGATGGTGCCACACACCAGACCAGGAGTGGGTAAAACACATTTGCACCAACATTCTGGAGGAACAGCTTAGTTAAAAAATATATCACTTGTGATGAAACTTGGATCTTTCAAAATGGGACCAACAGTTGATACACTGGAAAAGACCAAGAATGAAAAGAGTTTAATTCAAAGTGTTGCTTCCTTCAACATCCAAGACGTAGTATTGGAGCAGTGGGTTCCAGAAAGCGCAACTGTCAACCAGCCCTGCTGTAAGGAACTTTCCGAATAGCTGAGAGAAAGAAAACACACAGCCCTTTCTGTCAAGTAGCCTTTGGGCAACAGATGTACCACAACGTGCAAACAACCTCCATATTTGTGTCTCCTCTCTAGTGAAACGAGCACCTCTCGAGTTTCTCGGCACAATAGAAAAGGAGACCAGACAGTTTCAACCAATGGAAATGAGCATGGCAGTGGTGTAGAACATTCAAGTCCTAGATTGGTTATACCCATCAGTCATCCACACCATGGAACGGAGAAACATCAACAAACAAACAACAGTGTCAAGAGGAAATTCACCAGCACATCAAGAAGTCCTTTTCACGAGTTTCTGCCTTTGGAAAAAGGGCTGCTTTCTGACACAAACAGCATTATCATTCATTATTGCTCGCCCCAAGGTCACCTCTGATACTAGTGCATTTTTGGCGGTCACTGGTTCCAATCACTTGCCTCAACACAGGAAAGCAGTGTTATTCATTCATCCCCAAAGACCGTTCCTCCAAGAGGTCCTTTCCACAGACACTTTTCCATTGCCTATTTCTAACCAACTGAGGACCAATTCCAATAGCCCTCGTAGTGCAAACTCTCTTCACACTACTTCCATTTAAAGGAATATATTTGACAAACTGCATTAGGAAAGCCCAAAGATGGACAGAAAGCAATACAGACAAGCCAGCATTTTTAAGGTCTGATCTTAACTAACGATTCAGGGACAAATATCATTGGACCCCATAGGGGGCCTTACCAGCTGTGAGTCCACACGCCGTAAGCAATTTCAGAGTGAGCCGAACAAGACTATGTCCAAGTTTTATTCTCAACCCACGGCTGTGTTTATTTACACAAGTGTCCAACTGTGACGTGTGCAACTCTGGGACCTTGAGGGAGGTGCATAGAAGAGATTTTCTACCATTTTTATGACAGAGAATGGATGCCACATGGTACTGTGCTTTTTCATATCTACCTCTCTAGGACTGACTGACAGCTCACTTTGCTTATTTTAAAACTAGAACGGTGATACGAAAGAATGGCACATCACTTTGTACTGCACCCACTCACGTGATTCTGGATACTGGACATGCAGCCATCAATTATGCAACTCAATTCATGGCATCACCATCATTTGCTCCTTCCAACAATTCTGCAAAGCACACCAGCCCAATCGATGTTAGGCCAAAGCCTTTACAGATTGCACTTACAATTGGAACCTACAAGGAGTGGAACAGAAGGTGGGAATACATTTCCCCTCCACAGAACACAATCCATGTATTGCTGCAAGCTGGAAATGAGACACCTACTACATACACAAGTTTTAAACACTCACTCAATTGAAAAAGGTTTGTACCACGATGCAGCTGAGAAAAAAAAGCTACTCCAGCTGCAAAGCTGCGGTGACAGCCAGGTTTGGCTGCCTTGGATCAAATAAGGAATCATTTCCATCACGAAAATAGCCCGAGCTAGGTCAAAAGGTACTTCTCAGAACGGTCATCGGCAGAACAACGCGGAGGTGCCCTGCTGTGCAGAATACTCCATCCCAATACAGTCCAATTCCTTTACTATAAGCACCCTTTTAACAAAACAACTATTACAAGATATTTTTTTCACAGTCCCCATAGGAGTAATGTAATGTTCTAACATCCACAACAAATTTCTTTATAGCAAATGTAGCAAAATAAAGTAATTTTTAGGTCTCTGCAGCTGAAAATTACATTGGCATAAGAAAGCAGCGCTCCACATGCTCACAATCTTTTGGAGCTGATTTTTGGATTTTCTAAGGTACATCTCTCTGGTTGCAGCTGCAGCTGGTGACAGATACCAAGACTGAATTTGACAAAGAAGTGCCCACAAGTCAAGCCAAAAGCAGTATAAATGACAGAAAAACTAGTGCTCAAACTACAAACAACGAACAGAAATCCAGGTGAGCACAAATTAAAGCAAACCACCTCGGGAATATTTTGTTGGGAGACTGCACTGCTGTGACAGTGTCTGTGCGAAATATCCACCGTTTCTAACCTGAGGCCTTTTGCTTGAACTAGTGCTCAAACTAGTCGCCTCACTCGATAACCACCTCCTGTTCTAATGTGCTAGAACAGAAATTTTGAAACCTCCACGACCTGAGAAAGTTGTGTGCACAAACAGCTGTTAACTCAGGGAAGATTCTTGTTTTGCTAGCTAAATACAACCGATAATTGCGACTACCCAATTTCTTCAAAGAAATACAAATGCTTTTTTGCTCTTGTAATGCTGAGGAAGTATAAAGAAATAGGAAGAGCACACAGTGACTCCAGTCATCGTAACTGCAACGAAGTGCAAACATTGCACGGGATCGGGTATGCTTACAATTGCCTGGCACAAAATGCAGTCAAAATTTTGTACTCGGTGCTACAGTAAGTGAGAAATCTGCACAAGAAGGCCCACCGACTGATGAGATCATCTTTTATACCGCTTGCTCAGTACTACTGCCATTGTGCAACTGGGGCCTCACCAGCCACTAACCACATGCCAACTATGCTGAGATATGTGCAGAGAAACTTAAATTTGTTGAATGTGGCCATACACCATAGAATAATGACCAGGCTTTCTATATTACTTCCTACTATGAGCAGTACGTATCCCGTGCTTCATAATCTTAGGGCATATCCTTTTTGGCCAATTTACCTTTACGGTAGAACCTCGTTATAGTCAACCTGCACACAGTGAAGATGTGGTTATAGTGAACAAAATTTCTGGCAGGAAATAAATTCTCATAGACATCCATGTATTTTTCTCCCTGTATAGTGAGGACGGTTATAGTGGTAACAATTCGCGGGTTTACGTCACGAGGCAATTGTGATCATAAGCGACGCCACAGGGTAGGGCTGTGGATAATTTCGACCACCCGTCAGCAACATGACGGCTCAGAACTTGGCAGTTTAAGCTAAGCCTCCATGTTTTCGGGATTATATACGCGACTGAGCACACTACGAAGGCTCTAGTCAATGGTAGCGCAATGGGTTTGAGGCTACAGGAGTAGCCATTTTATATGTGCGGCATTTACACGGCGTGCTATGTCTTCATCTACTCTCGATTTCCCTTTTGCATGTCGTAAACGATGAGAAAAGATCTCATGATCCTCCAGAAGTAGATGCTGGCAACACTAAAAGGAAAGATATCCCAAAGACGTTCTATATTTGAGAGGCTGCAGTGTCCGGCATCGTGAAGAAGAGGAAGCAAGTGGAACGTGCGGCCCTTGATACAATCAGAGGTGCATTAAGTTCACAGGATAGGGCCAGCGAGGCAGAATGCATACTATTAGGGCGTGCTGAAACTTCCCTAACCTCACCGAGACCGAATACTTTTCAATAAATAGCTGAAAAAGTATGTTTGTGACCCATTCTTCACTGGCAGTTGCTTAGCAGCTGTGGAAATTATTGCCTAGGCTGGGTGGAGCAGAATTCATTGATTACAGATATAGTATACTTTTTTTTTTTTGGCAAAACAGACTTCGCTATAAAAAGGTTTTACTGTTCAAGGTTTTTGTTCTGCAAGCATTGTGCTTGCAGAACAAAAATATGCCCAGTGCTCCCACTCAGGGAAGTCGTAACTATAGGTGCAATTTTTAGAGGGAATGTGCACTATTTTATGAGGAGAAATACAATAGCACGCCCTTCCTTGTTTATGCCCATTGCAATTTGCTCGACTAGAAACAGCAACTGAACATTTGAGGCTAACTTGAGTCACCTACTGAATCAAGTCAATGAAGAACAATACGGAACAGACTTTGAGCAAAAAGAGTCGATTCTTCGGCCTTCATTTATCAAGAATCTATGACAAATGTATGTTCCTAGAGTCAGATAAAACTCGATACCATCGGGGGGCAACCTACAGTGCAAGCATAGGGTCTAAAATATACCTACTACGTCGCAGAGTCCCGACAACCTAAAAAAAAAAACGCCTCATTTATCAGTCCAAATTAGCTTCCCTCTCAAGTACTTCAATTTCGTCTCTTTTTTGACAGACTCTCGTTGATGACATTTCTTCAGCGTAGGGTAAAACTCTCCCAGAAGAAATCCTTCAAGAGGTGTATCTACAAAGAGCTGAGTCTTGTTCACAATGGTCGAGGTGGCCACAATCATCACAATGGCACAAACCTAGTTACAAGATGATGCACACACATGATGGAGCACAGGTCCTGTAAAAGGGTCACCCTTTGGACAAACACTCACAAAACACAATCAAGTCCCAGTGTTAGTGAAAGAAAGAAGACATTGAAATGACAACTCCATTTCAAAGACACCAAAGGTAATGCAGGAACTTGAAAACAGTGATGCATGTTCCTTCACAAAGCCCAGCTGTGCTAAGAATAATCCCAAACTACATACAACAAACATGCACAAGGGCATCCTACTGAAATGCAATCACAAGAGCCTTTTCAACTTGCTTTCTCAAGTTTGAAAGAGTAGCCGTAGTAGTAGGAGACACTGGCTGGTGCCGCATACAAAACCAGTTCCTCCTCTCGCACACTGAAAGCATTCAAATTACGCTCACATTTCTTCTCACGAGCGGTTCAACGTCACTCCGGCCTGCGTCATAGGTCAAAGAGGACTCCCTTCAACGGAGCTTTAGAAAATCAACTTTTGCGTCCAACGCCCCTCCTTTAAAAGAGATTCGCATTATGCTACCTGTACACAAGTTACCTCCAGAAGTGGATACCGGGCGGACCGACAATAAGTTAGCATCATTTCTCCGACCATCCGAGGAAATTTGACACAATCAAGTGCTCGGTGCCACAAATTTGTGTTTGCAGGTACATCGCGGACAACCTTGGGTCACTATCACTGCAATAAAATGGCCTTGACGCAACAATGAAGAGAATGATTTTCAAAGTCGACGGAGGGAGGTGGGGGTTTTGGGAGTAGCGTCTAGGGGCTGCAATCTCTGCACGGAGGATCTCACAACCCCGCCACTGCTGTCTCTCCCACCGTGCCCACGCAATGTCAAGAAGCCATGCGAAAAGAACAACCGTCAAAAACGGCTACGACGAGAGGAACCAACACGCACCCATCGCCTTTTCGCACAGAATATCCTCGTGTTCAGGGAGGATGCCGTTTCAAGATTCGCCTGGAACCTTCCATCTGCAGTTCGCTTCTGGCCACAGCACATTTCCCTCTCTGTCTTTTATGCCGCTTGATTTTCACACGCTGCTTCCCTCCTTCCACAAAGGTCATAGTGTTCTTTCTTTGTGTGTGGTTCTGTCTGTCTACGATCAAAGAAATAAACTGTGCCTGTGTGTATTAATCGCGATCATCATCTGAATGATATGTATGCTACAGGGGAAGGGAAGCAGAGAATGAGGAAAGGCGAGCACCGTGGGGGAGGGGGTGGCACACGGTTTGCTGCTGACACCTTAAACCTAGGTGCCACTTAGTTAGTGGAGATTTTGCAAAAAAAAAAAACAGCAGACATCCCAGTAAAGCTACTTCATGTGTATAATAATTAGGCAGCGTAATCGCAAGTTGATAACTCGCATGACGATATGTGGTGACATTAAAAAAGGAAAATAAAGCTCCAGCTTACCTGTGAAGTTGATCACACGTATCGGAGCAGTTTCTTGCGGTCGTCGTCCTCGTCCGTGTCGTACACGAACCTCCAGTCTTTGGGCCTGGATCCCAGACAGCGCCACTCACAAAAGTCCAACAAGTTCTTACGCACACCCAGGCTACAAGAGGGACACGAGACACACCGTCAGAGGTTTCAATGCCTTCCCACACCACACGTATTACGTAGCACCTTGTTTCAACTACCTTTTACAAGCTTTTTCCAATTCAATGCTGCCCTGCTGACCACGTCATCAAACTCTGCTTTCGCTATGCATTACTCTCGTTACCAAGTACAAGGTGAAGTCTACTCACTCAAATGGAGACACCAAGCGGCCCGAACTATTACGCTTGAAATGTGCATAGCGGGTGCAGTTCATCCTTTCATTGGTAGTCATTGCAAGCCACATGATCTGAAATATTCAACAGCTTTCATTCAGGAACAAGGCTGAGAGACAATCCTAGCATCTCGACTACACCAACAACAACATAAGAGCACATGACATGCGCAACACAACCAGTGACAAACATTAACAAATCTATCAGTCAATGTAGCGTGCCCGTTCATGTGTCTTTTGCCTCCAACAAAGAGATGGCCCATACAAGTAAGTACAGGAATCCTTCATTACAATGAAACGGTTTTATTCCAAATGACGCACAGTCCTGCTAGCAATCCATCTATGTTGAAGCAGATTATTCCAAGCGTACCCGGCTCTCGTGGTTCAATTGGGCAAACCAATCGTTTCATCGCCGTTTTCGATGGCTTCTTCCGTACATTGTCCACTGGTTGCAGGAAGAGCAGGAGACCACCGGGAATGATTGACAAGGATGCGTTGTAGTGCTCCTTGAAGCTGGGCTGTGTTTGAGGTGGGCACATCTATCAAAATCTTCCCGGTTGCAGCTTCCTTCTGCACTAGGAATGAGCCTATACCAGTCGTTTTGTGCTAACTCCCCGGTTTAAACCCTGTCAAGTCAAATGACTTGCAGTAAGTGATACCACAGAGGTGTCTCACCCACCTTCCATATGCATGGTGCTGGTGCACCCCTACAGGAAGCCAATCCCCAATCCTTGTAACTGGTATGGTTCCTCTGAGGGCCTTACACGTTGGATGTCTAAAATACCCAAAATACTCCTCCAATTAGCGTTACCGTTTAAGCAATCCAATTTCAACGACTGCCTCGTAAAACTAGGATTACGCAGCCATTCTCCGAGGCCCGGTGAGAAGAGCCTGCTTTCTCTTTTCTATCATTCAGGGTTGTGTGATACACAACGCTGAACGTTGCAGTGTACCCCAGGCATCTTTAAGATTTCCCGAAAGGGGCACAAGGAAGGTACTTGGACCTGTTGCGCCTGCTGGATGCAGCAGATGACGGTAGAGGAGGAAGAGGGAAACGGGGGGTGACGCCTGACGTTTTTTAAACATTTACCATTACTTTTTAGGTAATGTTTAATAGTAATATGCAAATCATCCTAAATGTTTTGTATGAGACCACATTATCGCGTGAAATCTGTCCACCAATCCTGGAGGCAAAACCAAGTTTTCCATTTTTAGACGTTCTGGAGTGATGTCATTTGCCGAAAGCTCATTTCTAAATCTTATTTCTGTAAGATATATTGGAGACTGGAAGCTCACACGTTGTGTGGGTAATCACAACAGTACATCTCCCAATATAACAACACAGGGGGTCTTGTTGCTTCACCGTTCCCAGTGGAGTTGTGAAAGTTAAATACCACCGTGACATTGCAAAGATACTCAAGACGATAATTCTTCCTCCATCTTTGCAAAATGCTTTTCGCTCTCCTCATCATGTTCTTTCGCTTCCACAGTTGGCTTCCCACCCAATTCTACTCACAGTGCCGAGCAACACCAAACGCTTTCGTAGTGGTACCGATATTCACACAGAAATTCTTCCAACTTTAAGCAACGGAGTAATTTTGAGTGTGAGGGCATCAGCCCCGCCCTCCGCCTCTTGACCCAAACATGGCGGTCACTGCAATGCAGTACCTTCCATCCTGTTCATTCGTGCTATGCCAAGCAGCATGTGGAAACAGCAAGAGACAGTTTTACCACAAGTCAACTGACTCCGACACGTAGCACTCGCATAAATGGTCACCCGCTTGCGCAATGTTGCCTTTGTCCCATTCTCATCTCCAAGTTGGGGTTGTGGGGCTAGCCAATTTGGAGATGCACAATTCTTAGCCCCGTTGCCCTCAAAAGGCTCTCCAGTTCACGGGCATGACGTGAAATACGGGGTTTTGTGGCATGCACGTTTCCCTTGCCATTCACACTCAAAAGGCCAGAAAAATTGACAAGGCCACTGTGTGTCTGATTGTGGCGACAGTTGTGTCAGGCTTGCGACCGCTGTGTGCAGCTGGTGGATAGCAGTGGACAAGGTGGCGAATATGTTTGTCATAGAATCCGCCCGACGCACACTGTGCGAAGTGTGCGCCGGTTACAATACGGCAGGGTTTCGACAAAACAACGTACGAGCGTCGATTCTGGGAAGTCTGATGGAGACCGGTCAAGAATTCGGTCAGTGAGATCGGCCCGGTCGTGCAGCGACACCTCACCTTCCGCCGCTAGGATGGTCGGGACATGAGCAGGTGATCGCCGCAGAAGGAGGCATTTCTGCAACAGAGTCACCAAACAGATGGCGCATCCGTGTGAGGAGTTGCGAAGGCTCGCGATCATCGAGCGGCTCTGAAGGAGGAAGTTGTTGGAGGTGGCACAGTGTGACCATGCCTTTGATTAACTCCTCCTTGATAGTGTCAAAGGGCATTTCTGCTGGTGCTGTCAAAACGAGGTTGCGATAGCCCCCTCGGGTGGAACTGCGGCCAGAACGTGCCCGTATTTCGTGGCTTCGTTCGTGACGTCGCGGCCAATTGTCCTTCAACTTGAGCAAACCAGATATGAGGGTCAGAGGCCCTAAATGGCAGCAGTCACTGAATGCATCCACCATTGTTGGCAGCTGCGGATCTCGCTGTGACGGCGGATCGGGTTCCTCCAAATCGTGTCCAGGTTATCAAACTGTGGGACCTAGGACAGAAGCAAGCATTGACTGCGAGATGACTACTGTTTCTGTCTTCATTCTTTAATTTCCTGCTAAGAAGGAAGCACCGACCGCCAATGCCAAATGCATCGTCACTTGTGAAGCTTCTTCCTCGCATTCAAACTGGAAGTGCTCGAAAAACTTTTGAAACTTTGTGGGAACACATCTACGGTTTTTCTGTATTCCTCACACGTACACACAGAGTCATGTATGTGACTTGTAAGACTACCAGAAAGAAAAAGCTTTTGTTCTGAGTGCAATGACACATGGGACAAAACCCATGACAATATGCCAAGGCTTTCAAAATGTCCCCAAGGACGACGTGGCTGTCATCATAAGCAGCACGAGTGGTGAGCTTTGCAATGCCCAAAGTCTGGGCCACGTGACCCCGTGCATTTTCCGGTCTGCGCTCATCACAAACATAGCGCATCTGAAAACAATGACGAAGCCCAGCTTCAAAAGGCACGTGCTCATCCGTTATTCCTGGCGGACAGATCCCTCGGCTTCAGCCTGCCAATGTCACTACAACCATCTACGGTCTGAATGGCTTCCATCCAGGGAAGTTGAGTACACAAAGTCAGGAAAGTGCTGTGTACCTGATGCCTGCCCTCTGGGTAAAAGAAGAGTCATTTGTGAAGGGCAGACTTGACAAACAGTCACAGTTTCCACAGCTGTCTGCTGAATGTGCTCACACCTAGTGAAATAGCAGCTACGTGCGTAGAAGACTTGATGGGTCTAACGGTTCAAGAAAGTTGAGACTCTGCCGATGACTTTGTGGGCCAACACTAGCAGTCGTTTACCACTGTGACAAGGTGTACACATTTAAACAACAGATGCAGATCCATCCCCGGCGTCCCGGTCGGCGACCTCGCCTTTTCCGGCACAGACCGGGACGACTGCCGGAAAATCCCGGCCAGCCTCGCAAAGCTCGCCACTTCGGGAAATGCACGCTACTAGGTCTTGCACTCAAGTATGGTGGTCCCCACACCTACGGTTCCTGACGACTTTTTGCACCGTCGGCTACGAGCAGCTCTTTAGGCCACTTGCACCAAACAAGTGAGATGGGCAAAGGAATTAAAAAATAAAGAAGCCAAATGCATTTGGATAGCAATCATAATTAGTGAAGCCCACACGTCCAAAGAGGCGGTAGGTAAGGTAAGAAAGAAGATACCTGATAGAGTTGGCAGACAAGGAGACAAGCCACCCATGCACTGTGGAGCAGCGTATTGGCGGCCACCCATGCTATCCAGCCACTCGAAGTGAGCACCCACCAGAGCGTACGCTCTTGCACTTGGCTCACTTTGTGTCTCCAAACTGATGAGGAGAAGACAAATGTCATTTCGACTCCCCTTCAGCCCTTCCTTGTACTTACAGGAGATGCACCCATACCAGCTCCAGCACAGCATCACCAGGAGGAATACCAGGTACTTGACAAAATACACGTGGTTTCCTGATCCTACATTGGTGCCAATTTAAAAAAAAAAAAAAAAAAAAACACAATTGCTCTTTTTTAGGGGCATACTCACACGGAGTACCAGTTCATTTACACAGTGGAGTAGGAAGTGTTTAGTAATCATGGAGGACAGGGGTCGCCGTAACAGGTCCATTTCAAACAGCAACCAGGTGAGGTATCAACTGAACAGACTCCAGGTCAAAGTATTAGTCATAAAGCTTAGGATAAACTTCACTAAAACCTTCTTTAGAAGGGGTCAACAAAAACAAGCAAACAACTGTTTGACTGATGTTGCTAGAGTAATGGGTGTCATCAGGGCTCATTTGTTAATCATACACAATGCAATTCTTCCTGCCCAGCCAGCGTAGTCACAACTGGATCCCAAGTAGGTTGTAGTGTGAGGTGGAATCTGTGCGAATCAAGGTCCACGGATATGCACGGAATGCTTTCAAAGTTCAACTGTTGAACGGCGTGAATACAATTCTCAAATACCGCGTAGTCATCTACGCACATATGTGTTACAGAATGAAAACAATGTGAAGCTGCCCAGTGTTTAGGGGCCATTTCGCTTCCGAGGCTGCAAATTAGGCTGCGCTTACAGTTGGCGCTCATGCGCTATAAATTGTTATTGCACAAGTCAAACGTACATCTCGTACGTCACGATAAACTGTTTGACAGCGTCTTCTTCCTATGCATTTGCTCTTAATATCCACCAGAGCACGTGTGTATTACAGTCGTGAAACATGTGCATGGTACCACTCATGCACCAACAGATATTGTCAAGTGACAATGGATGATTGGTGCATTACTGAAGAGAACTGGGATTTAATATGGACAATCCATAGGTGGATTCCCAAGCGTAGGGCTACATGGCACAGGAAAAGCATCACCTATCGAGGTTGTACATCAATTTCAGTTCCATTTGAGGTGTTGTTCAAGAAAAAGGTTATCAAACTGCATCGTGACAATGCTCACTTGATAGCTTGAGAAACTAACGTGCATGTGCCATTTTGTTGTGGCTGCAAACTCATTGGTTTCTTTGTTCCGGCGGGCTACATCAAAACGAGGCGTCCTCTCTCGTGCAGTTGTTATGGCGAGCTCTCAAACTGATGATGATTACTTTTTTTATGGTGCAAAAGGCAACTATACGCTCTCAAACTGTGCAGAAGAAAAGCTAGGAAAGAAAAACTTGTGCCTTGTAACCTGATGTTGCACGCAATGCTCCCGTGAGTTTTCACGAGAATAGGGCCCAGGCCTTCTCGACAGCCAGAGCGACAACAGTTTTGTCCTTTGCGACAACAGTTTTGTCCTTTACTGTGCTTTACTGGTAGAAAAATATCTCCCCCATCGGTTCAAGTGGAGAGCAATATTACTTGACCCATTCAAAATATATGCGCAACAAAGGATTTCCAAGCATCTCTGACCCGCCCAGTTTTAATCTTAGCCTAGTGATGCGGTGTGAAATCATGAAAAGCAGAGTGAAGACGTACCCACACAGTTGCCCACCCATGGGCAGTGATGGTCGAAGCGTGCAATGCATCGATTGCAAACGGAGCAGTGCTTGGACCTTAAGGGCCTACGAACCAGGCAGGTGCTACAGAAGAGGCTGGGGTCGAAGCCGTCTCGTTCTGCCAGTTCTATGATCGTCTGGTGAGCGAGAGATGAGGTCATTTAACAAGCAGCCACACAGCAGTCAAGACTTACCCTGTGCTTCTCTTGCTGGCTGGCAGAAATCACCCCAGGGTCTGACTTCCACGATTTCAAGAAACAATAGAAGAGAGCTATTGTGCTTAAGCTAAATAACACAGTTGTGCACAGATCGCCCACATCTAGGTCACAGTTAAGTTTCCTTCATATTCAGCGTAGAAAAATAATCAACAACATTCGTCTTTTTTTTGCCAACATAACCAGGAAGGCATCACTAACTGGAAGTCTTTTCAACACTGAGAAAATGTTTCCAAACGGGCTAATAATAATAATAATACATCGTTTTACGAGCACAGCTGTCTCAGGAGACAGCTGTGCTCACCAGTGACGCCAGTGGTCGGTGCGTCGGCAAATTTTACCCACCCGAGATCTGGGCATCGTATTTAACGTTCCTCGTGGAAAAGGGTGCACAGGAGCAATCGGTACCCTGCCGCGGAATCCCTGGCGTCATCCTCCATGATCGAACCCGCAATCGTGGGATCTGAAGGCGCCACCAACCGAGGAAACAAGCTTCGTGAGCTACCCACCGGGACCCCTTGTCTACTCAGCAACACGACAGCCCTTTATTTAAGAAGGATCTAAAACTATTCAAAAATTGGTCCCCTCGGATGCAGTGTTGACGATTCTTTGGTACAAGAAAATGCGATCGTACTGGCCAATGACAACACATTATGGAACAGCATTGCCATCGCACTTAGGACCATCTTCACTTGTACAAACATTAAAATGTGTTGAAAATGTGACATGAGAAACAGCCATGTGGGGACAGCATAAAATGGCCAACAAGCGAGGCACAAAGGATACAAGGCCACAGATGGGTAAACCACGTCACGTACATCCAGAATTTTGTCGACAGATATACAGACATGGGAAGGATATCCATGAGTCGCTCGTCAAATAAAAACCTGAAGAGTAAGCATTATGTCCTAGGGGTAGGATGGCAAATCAACACTGTGCACTCACCTCGACACTAGAGCAGCAACAAAGCCTACGGCTAAGAACAAACCCAGTTTGACTAGAAGTGGCTCCTGACAATCGAGCACCGCACCAACCACGTAAAATACCACAAAAGGGGAAGAGAACATTGTCCAGTACTTGAGACTCTGAACAGAGAGAAAGGTTAGAGTCGCGGGGGAACAAACCGTGCCGTGCACATGCCTTGTCTCGGAAGAGGCGGACAAACAAGTTCATCCGGGAAACTTTGGTGGCGGCCTCGGCTTCTTCCAGTCTTTTCTCCAGCCACGCCGACTTGAGCTTTTGCGCCATCATCTTGGGTGTGTCCCCCTGGACACGTTTGGCACGTAAGCTTTCTCCTAACACCAAAGGATCCGTGCCAAGCTACAACAAAATACGACGGAGAAAACGGACGGACCTGGGCATTCTTGGCAAACAAATTTGAGCCAGCCTTGACCAAGAGAGAGACCGCATTATTGTTCCTGACGTAGACGGCCCAGTGCAGAGGAGTGTTGCCGTGAAACGTGTCCGTCATGGTCAGACTGGCACCCAGAGTTATCAGCAAGCGTGTAGGGTCGCTCCTGCAAGAAACAGACCCGCTTGCAGGACACCCTTTCAAAGTTGACGGGTGCACGTACGTCATGACCCTGTACGCGGACCACATGAGTGCCGTCATGCCGTTGGAGTCTGTCAAATTCACCGGCTGTCCCTTGGCAACGAGGTAAGCGACGATGGCAGTGTGGCCGAACTGGGCTGCAAGGTGGATGCAGCTGCACCCTGGGTGTCAGTCCCACAGCTTTAACAAACACTGCAAAGCTGGCCAAAGTAATTACGCACTCTACAACAAAGTACAGTATTCCTCACAAGCACAGTCTCCAGTCACATCGTTCATTAACTTTTCTCAATTGCATCTCTAAAACCAAACCAGGGACCGACGGCTTTCAAAACCGTGTCCGGCCGTTGCGAAGTTCTACCGTCTATAAAATTTGTATGTGACAACCAATTTTGTCTGAAACAAACTATTTCAAAATACAACCTGCTACTCAGTACAATGGTGATAAAAACATAATACGTGTCAGACGTGCCAAAGCTACCTTCGCCGTCCACCAGGGAAGGATCGGCTCCGTGCTGCATGAGAAGAACCACCATACCCAGATGACCTTGTCTAAACGGAAAGAAGCAAGAGGTCAAAGAAAGAAAGCGTGTCTAGGCAAGAGGCTCTGTACCGTGTGGCCCAGTGCAGAGGTGAGGACATCAACTCCCCACCGATGGCATCCACGACTGCTCCTTTAGAGATGTAATAGTTGACCATCTCCCGCCGATTGTTGATGGCTGCCCAGTGGAGAAGGGTCACATTCTCGTCGTCCGGTCGGTTAACGTCATAACCTTCTTCTTCGATCATGTGACGGCAACGATCCAAGATTCCATACCTGGACGTGAGGATCGGGCATAAATTGCAAGCTAACGTATTGCACCAGAAGAGGTGCGTACTGCGTGGCTTTAACAATGTCGTAGGAGGTGCAGTCGTCACGAGTCGTCCCCACGGTCGCCTGGGACCTGTCGTGTCCTCTCTCGACATCTCCCTCGCCACCTGTGTCTCGGGAGGTATTGCACGGTACCTGCATTCGTAATAAAAGTCCTTTTTCATCACAGAACAGACTTCAATGGTGATAACGCAGATTACCAAGGGGTACTTTCAGGGTACCTAGTCAAATACACAAAAGCAATAATTTAAATTAATGGCTATTAGCAAGTTACTTTCCAGGCATACCCAAGATGATGCAGTCAACAGAGTACCTGAGGACGACATGCAGACACTTACGTTGAAGGCAAAAACGAAGCAAGTATAGATCTTGACACATTGTTAACAACAAGTCCTGAGCTTATTCAGGAATATAAGGCAAGTTCCTCACAGCAATTTGCATGGTATAGGACCAAGATATAATGGCACGATTCCCTGCTACACGCACAATTATTTTCCCAGGCTGCAACTTCTGGGCTCTCAAACTTGTGCGTTTCACCGCAAAGGGTCTGGTGATCTCCAGTAACTAAAGAGTGAGAACAGACTTGACGGATGCAGCATTTGCTTTCTCCTTGAGCCTCCTCCTGCTGTGGGCATTCAGCTACGTTATTTTTTTCTACGAGTAGTGAAAGCCAGACAATTAGCATAGGCAAATTTACTTCATCTTTCAGGGGCAGCTGAAACGCATTTCTTCGGCGTCCTTCGACTCCAGACTAAATAATGTCGTCCATTTTCGTTAGCTCCGTCAACAGATTAACGGGTGAATCCCAAACCAGTCCGGACACTGGGTGCTAATTTATCAGTACTGTAGCTTGATACCAACTAAACTAAGCTTGCAAGTCACTGTGAATTGACTATTGTTTCCTCAGATAAACGCTACTATAGCAGACATTGCAAGCTGGGTCTCACGATAACGCAGCATGTAGGTAAATCAAGTCTCGGAGACCGACTCAAGAACTTCA
Source organism: Ornithodoros moubata (assembly GCA_029532675.1). Taxonomy (NCBI): domain Eukaryota; kingdom Metazoa; phylum Arthropoda; class Arachnida; order Ixodida; family Argasidae; genus Ornithodoros; species Ornithodoros moubata. Next base: position 10,904 of record JARGYV010103080.1, on the reverse strand, counting down.
CAACCGATGTCGATGAGCAGTGACACACGGAAATATCCAAGTGAACAATATTCAAACAAATACAGTGGAGGATCTTGCAATTGATACGTTTTCAAAACGCGTTCTGTCAGAAAACAGAGGTTTAAGAAGCCTGATACAACAGCATTTCCATTCACAGCCTGCAGGAACACATACTAAAGCAATTTACAGGGGAAAAGGTTGAGATAATTCGGGATCTGTTTGACAGAACAGGTGAGAGCCGCTGTGCGCCGACACCGGCGAGCACCTCTCATGAACTTCGCAGCACTTTTCTCGCCACACACAAATTAACACAGACAAAAGATCTTTCCACACACCTGTCCTGCGGTCGCTGTGTAATACAGAGGTGTACATGAAGGATCAACGGAATCGTCTCCGATCATTGCAGACCGTTATACATGGATCCGCAGATCCCCCGCTTGGATCTGTCGATGCTAAGCACTAGGCGGCAAGGGCGGGCGCTGGCGCTGCTACTTCTAGGGTTAGGCACTACATTCAGTAGAATGTTGCCAGCCAAGGTTGCTCGAGGCCTGAATATTCAGGCTAACAGCAACCGATCGGAAACCATTGGAAACGCGTTCAGACATTTGGGCGCCATATGCAAGTTTTCCACAAAAAGTTCCAGATTTTTTTTAGTTTACGATATGGCGGGCGCTCAGTGACGATGCTGCCCACACATCGAATGGCTTGGTCAAATAGCAGGCCTACTCCAGATTTTGCTCATCCATCAACTACGTTTAAAAAGGGCAAAAGTGTGCAGTGGCACGGTGACATTGAGAAAAAGTTGTAATTTCTGATAAAATGAAACAAATTCAGGCGAACTGGTGGACAAAGTTAATATATATGTAAAAAAGGTTGAGTTTAGGCAAAAGTTTGTGCGTCGTTTCATTCCATTTTTGCCCAAGTTCATGCTTTTCAAGATATGGATTCTAGTTTCTGTTTCCCTTCTCCTCGGAGTCATGGTGCAAGCGAGAAGAGGAGGCAGCGTGGAGAGTGGAGAAATAAGCAACAGCCTGTGGGGGTTGCGCGGCAAATGCGACTGGTGTGTGGGAAGCTGAAGAAGGTCGCTCCACTTGGATTTTTGATCTGCTCTTCTAGTCCTCTCACAGCAGACGAGTGAGTAAGTACAGATTCTGCTTTGTGTACTACGCTCGCGAGTTATACGCGGTGGATTTTCTTACCGTCTTCTAAGGTTCAGGCTTTGTTTCCTTCGTTGATCTGACTTGTCCGTTCATGAAGGAGATTGTTATATATAACGGCCCGTATTCCACATATCTATAAGCTGCTGATCCATGTTTAAAAAGGGCGTTGTTGCGCTTTTCCACGTATATTAATACCTTGTCGTGGCTGTGTGTGGTCTGGGACGTGAAAAATCTCGCTCATATATAGAGCGCGGACATAGTCGACATTGAAATGCTCATCACAAGAAACTATTCCAAAATTTTGATTGTTACTGCCGTTCACCAATCCATGTCTCCATGGGTTTGTTGTAAAACCGTTTCATTTCGCTCACCCAAAATTTCGTGAATCGAGCATACAGCACTCCGTCGGCCTTTAAATTTCGCCAACTGAACATTACTGGATTGGTTTATTGACTGCGCAAACTTTTCGCGTGCCCCAAAGGTTCGCGAAAATTAGAGCATGCGAATATAAAGGTCCCTTTTTTGTATATAGACGCGATGTTTGGCATCTTTTGTGAATCGAAGGTGGCAGACGTATTTTTCGTCGCTAGAAGCGCCAGAATAAAGGAAAATGTTTTTGCTCTCTAGGGAGGAGCGTTTTTGGCGTCTTATTGAGTGACCTCGTGCGTTTTTTTGTTTTTTTTATGAACTTGTTCTCACAGGCCATGAGTTGTGGAAACTATTTCGCTCTTCCGTGAGAGCAGCCACTCGTGGCCTCAGCCTGTTACCCCAGATGCATCTTTTTCCAGGTGTTCGCAGACTTGTCAAGTCTATTGAACCGTAGACAAGGCGGAAAGTGGCGTTTGCCCACACAGTGTTTATTCGTAGAAATTTAGTCGAGCTGGCGAATAAACCGTATGTTATAAAAGAGTCCGAGTTTGGGCACAAACAGAACTCAGACTTGTTTTCATATGGAGTTTCTGTGGCACGGAATAGGCGGAAGTGCAAACGGATGACGATTCTTTACTTTCAGAAAGCTGATCGTGAGGCTATCATTCGTAATCGCTATCACCGCGTTGTGCAGTCCAGTTGTCTTTTTGCAGACTGGTCCTGCATGCGGTAAGTGCTTGGGTCGTGTAGGGGCTTACTAGACGCACTTTCTTACGTGCTTCGAATATCTTTGCCTCACAATTGTTGGACTGCTTTTGTGTAGCAAGACAGAAGACACTTTCAAGGAATGGAATTATTTGCTTCGTGCTCACAACCCTCCTACGAAGTGTTGTGCTCCCTCCGACTTCAAGGACGTGCAAGTATGAAAGCGCAGTTGGCCTGCGTACCTACTTGTACTCCTACTATTAATAAATGGCGCAGTTGAATAGCGCTCCTCGTAGGGGAAATGTCCCAGGCGCACGTCTTTCATTTTTTCCCCTCTACGTGAGGCTGCTTCTCTTGAAGGGATGGATCCAACATAAGCTCTCATGTGTTCTACGTGTTACCTGACATACCCAAGCACGAGGCACCATGCAGCAGCTGACCGCGATAAAAGCCTCCAGTCAGGTTCTTAGAGCAAGAAAGAAAGCATTTCTTCTTCTAAATATGTGACAGGCACGTACCTTAATTAGCAATTACATCCGTGATCCCCGCCATTGTTTGAGGGAGGCAGGAAACGTTGGATGGAAGGAACGTTTTCACAAGACGGATTTTTGAATTCAATGCTTGCGAAGTCCGAGAGGGGGTTGACTGCCCGTGTCTTTTGCAGCGAAAGAAACGCAGCTCAATTTTTCTCTCTGCTGTCGTGAAAGAGCTTGGCCTATTTGCAATGGGAACTTTGATGCAATAGCATGCACATGTGCAGCGGAGCACGCAAAATAGCTTCCGATGCAAAATAGCTCCGATGCAAATAGCAAAATAGCTTGGGCGACCATAATGACACTTTAGCTCTTTTGTCAAAAATGGCAGCACGGGCTCTCGAAAATGAAAACGCACAATTTTGAGATCGCTGCATGTATAGCAATTAACTGTTTCGAAACAGGCGGTTCCATGCTTCCAGTTATTTTAGGGCAGATTCCACGTATATTCATTTTAATAAAAACGACATTTCCGGCTTTTTTTTTCTGGCCATGCCAAGAGATCCGTGTAAAAGTGCTCTTGTATCTTTTCCGATGTTGCTTTCGTCCCGTCTATAGTGCAGACGGGTACGACAAATGACGAAATATATATCCGGCACTTATGGGCGAATATTCATCCTCCTATCTCCATATACATCACTGGACGCCATCTGCGAGCAATTGTATTTTCATTCTTCCAAAAAGAGAGACAGCCCTCCACGACACAGGAAGTGGGGAGAGGCCCATCTACTAATTTTGGCGGTGCCCTTCGGTGACCTTGATGTTTTGGACCTGTATACGTCAGTTACGGTAGCTGATTTAGCCAAAGAAACTATTTTTCCCCATACAGAACATCTGTTGGTTAAACTCGATTCACTTTCAGAATACGACGGCGAGGTGGCCGATATAAGTTCGGGACAGAAGTGTGAGGAATATTTGCCCGCGTCCGCCAATCAGATGTCGCCTTATCACAACTTTCCTGAAAATAGGCGATGCCAGAGAGGCTTCGAGAGCGACACGACGCGAGATAAAGACAAACACGATTGCACGCGAGTTGTTCGCTTCGTCTATGGGTGACAGGAGGTTCTTGACAATTAATGCATAGCTTTGCATTCAATTCGTTTTTTCTTCATTAGAGCCTACTTTGTGTGACTGACTTTGCAATTTCCTCCCTAGTTCCTTACCATGCAGCAACAGGTGAGCCCATGTCTGCGGGCCTTTGTCAACGAATTGCACTCAAAAGAAACCTTGTGCACAGCTTACAAGAACAGCAGTTGTCACAGCCGTTGTTGGGATATTCAAAATATCTAGACCCCCATTCAGTGTCCGCCTGCAGAATATCCAAACACAGAGAGAGAATCACGGTTCAGAAAGCCATTCAAAGAGAATGCGGGGATGAAAAGAACAAAACGGCGCAAATTTTGGTTCCCGCATTCTCCCGGGATTTTTTGTACCTCTTCTGGCTTGCTTTCGATTCCATCTACCTTAATGAGAAAATCAACTTTTGCATTCTACTTGTGCAGTGCTTTGGCCTCAACTCTTTTGTCCAAACTCGAGCGTTTCTTGCACCCACAAAGTGAGCACTATTATGCTTGCTTGTATTACTTGGCCCCCATTCCACTGTGTATGACAAAACGCAGTGTTCACGTACTTGTCTACTGCTCTGCTTTGAGCGAATGGGTAGAGGCTGTGCCCTTTCCAAATGCATCTGTAAAGATGTACATATTGCAAACAAAGCAAAGCAAAGGCCTTTTTATCTGCGTAGCAAAGAAGATCATGCCTGGAATCTGCCCCCGTTGCAATACTTCAGTCTTCTTCAATGAAGAAAAGATAGCCATCGGAAAACATTGGCACGTCAAGTGCTTTTCTTGCGGTAAGTTCTTCTCTCCTCCGCAGGCTTGCGATGGGTTTCACTCATCCCAAGCGAGTCATTCTCCTCAAATGTGCAAGAGTCAGCTATTTGTCTTTGGAAATAGCCAACGCCGAGTGCCAGAGGAAATTGGACAGTAGTAACCTGACGGAACACGAAAGCAACATCTATTGCCGCTCCTGTTACGGAAAATTGTTTGGACCCAAGGGCTACGGCTATGGTGGTGGCGCTGGCATTCTTTCCATGGACACCGGAGACAAGTACAGGAACGGACCACCCACGTCGTAAGTTTTTTTATACATCATTCCGCTCGAGAAAGGCCCTTTGGTGACACTTGCTCCAACGACAGGAAACCAAATACTTTCTAATTATGTGGCAGCCACACGACAAAGCGAGAAACGATTACCTCTGTGCTGGGTTAAAGCCTCGCTATTGCTCTCGGCCATGCAAGAAGCCCGAACACCGAGAAAAAGGATGCGACACGACGCAACCTTTTTTTTCCTTTTCCACCCTCGGACAACTTGGGTTGGCAAAATGGCCACCGCTATAATAATCCAACAAACGGAGCTGCAAACATTTGCTGTACATTTAAGAGTCTCTCTTTCTCTGTTCCATTAAATTTTATCGGTGACACGAGAAGCTAAGACCAGGTTGTGAATCAGGAGCAGGAATCAATTTTTAGCCATGGCAATATTTTGAAAGTGTTATTTTCAATGGAAAAATCATTTCATGCCGGACACAAATCAATGCGTGCGTCACTCTGCGTGGAACGATCGAGTTGCCTGCCACGGAAACAGGAGTTGCTTCTTGGTCTTCCCGTACAGCCAAGTCAGCTCAGGACCCCAGCAGCGTAGCGAGTAGCCCGAAAAGAAAAGCTCCTGCATGGCTAAGCCCAGTCCTTGCTAGGACTAGAATCGGGGACGTTGCTCGTGAGAAAAGGAGTGTAGCTTTCTTGTGGTTCTTGCGAGGCACAGCGGCTTTTCTCAATGTTAACAATGCAAAAAAATTGCGCACTCACAAATGGACAAATCATTTTACCTACAACCATTAAGTAAGCTTATTTAGTCAACAGAATTCTAGCCGTGGGCTTTGGCACGATTGCGTGGGGGCAAAATGCACGCTAAGCCTCGTGGGTATCTACGGATAATCCGACGCTGCATACGCGACTTAAAGAAGACCCGTTGTGCACGGGACTCGTACGAGCGAACTCGAGAGGAATGCTTTTCCTTCTGAGCTGGACGTGGACCAAATTTGTTTTTCTCCGTGTACAGCAATATCCCAGCCACGGCACAGGCTCACGTAGCTCCCCGCAGCGGTGCTGTAAAACCGGTGATGGCAGCAGCCCAGCCCCGTTGGGGAGGTGCAGACGTCTGTCCTCGATGCAAGAAGGCCGTCTACATGGCAGAGAAGAAAATGGGGGGAGGAGCTGTGAGTCCATTACACGTAACCAAACGTAAAAGCGCATTGTGTCCACCTTCTTAGCGCTTCCTCTCAATTTTATATTTGGGACTGTGCAGTGCTAATGATATATCCCTGTGGAAAAAAAAGTCTCCTTTGCTCACTGCATTGGCAGCATGTCCACATTTTGTAGTTCCACCAGCTGGGTGGAAGCGTCTGCTCATGTCTGGGCACAGTCCAAAATAGTTTCTCCAAGAAAGGTTCTTTTGCCAGGCGTGGCACATCTCCTGCTTCACCTGCCACGCGTGCAACAAGAGACTCGAGTCAACAACCCTCTGTGAAAGGGAGGGAGATATCTACTGCAAAAGTGAGTCTTTTACCTACCCAGCATTTCCACCTGGGAACCACTTTCTTGGAAAATGCTTTCACAAAATCATTTCACTCAAGTGTTCCTAGAATTGGCTCAGTAACTGCTCTTGTCAAAAATATTGAGGGATCCTGAGATTCATCTGCTCTTTTTCCAGCTTGCTATGGCAAAAACTTTGGACCAAAAGGATACGGCTTTGGCATCGGACCCGGCGTCCTCCAGGTTTCACCGTAGACTTTTCTCACCAGAGATTACTGCTCAAAACAATCCTCTTTTTTCACCGCTTCCCGAGAAAAAACTATCGCGTATTATTTCCTAAAAGATGCCGGGATATAGACTCTGCTTTATTCCCCCATTAGGCTGTTCTTGGCGGAACCACTCAAGTCCCAACTTTAATGGTCCCACTAAGATATAACTATGTAGAGTAATTCTACGGCCTTAGCTGCTTTGGAAACAGGCAGCAACATCTCTCCCGTTTTCATTTATGTCCACACGGTCTACAGCGATTGGACAATGTTGTTTGCCTACAGAATGTCACATCTAGGGCCATTTGAGTCGCTTTTCAACAGGCGTCCTTTATTTATTAACCATAACTACCGTTAGAATTTAACGCATCTTTTGCTGCATCAGATACGACACGCACACATTAGTGGTAGCAAATGCTCGTTGACCAACTAAATGTTCACAAGCTTTGTAACCAAAGACCATTACATACCGTGCCAATGTACATAATCTCCCAAGTATGGAGGAAGGCTTGCAGTCCATTTTCTTTCATTCTTTTGAGTATCCTACAATAAATGTTTCCAGTCAGTTTACACACATTGTCCCGTCGCTCTGGCAGAGAGTATGCCAAGCAAATACAAGTCAAAATGTGCCAGTCTGCATCAAGTTCTAGTAATGGGATCCCTAACTGTGGCACAATGGAAATTGCTTACTTCACTACCTAACTTTCAAAGCCTCCTGGTACATTGGAGGATCACATATCTCGGCTCTTTCGAACGTTTGGAGGGCGAAATCGGGGGCTAGTTTTGAACTTGTAATTTGGAGTGAACGGACGAGTGGTATTGCCACTGCAGTGTTTCATTCGCCGATGGGTGTCTGTGAATAGAACAAAATGGTGCACAACAAGCGTGCTTTAACATCATAGAGGAGAACACTTACATTGTCACTCTAGCATTCGGAGAGCGGCCTTCGTCCAGCAGCCCGTACCAGAAAAGTCAAAACGTCAGCTGACGATTTGGGGAGAAATGGGGATTAACCCGCGTCTACGGATCCAGTGGGGGTACGAATCCAAAAAGCCCATCACAAGTATGTGTGGTCAATTGAACTGCTAAAGGTACAACTGTACACCCTCCTACTCAAGGAAATCTTTCCAACTGGACAACATTGTCCAGTATATGTCCTGTATATACCAGTCTCGCCAATTTTTTCTGGGCGTTGGGGATTCGGGTCCTCGACACGTGCATCGTTGCCAACAGGCTAACAAGGCTGTACTCCACATATCCAGCTCCACGAGGAAAAATCTAGCTCTAGCTGGTGGCAGTAGTAGTTGGAACGCAGGGAACATCGTTTCCAGATGGTATTAATCAAATCTTGGAAACAGTTTAACAATAATCATAATCCTAAGCGCAGCTTGTCATCGGGTCGTCGGCTGGCATTACGCACTACCAAGCGTACGTTTTTTCTCGTCCAATCCATCATCATCGCGGCTTGCAAACCAAGAAAAGCCGAATCCAGCCGACGGTATCCAGTAATTGGCCTGAAACCTTTCGTGGAGAGGAAGCCGCGAATACTTGTGTTTGACAGATGGCATCTGAGGAAACTTGACATCGATCCTCAACCCGAAAAAAAATTTCCAATTGCATTTCAGAAGTACTTGCAAGGGATCTAAGAATACACAACCGCATTAGACAGGTACATACAGTTTAGAATACTTGCTACCGTGAAGCTACATCGCCTGACAGCTGCATCTACGGGGTGAGTTAGCTTTGTGCTACTCATTTCAATCGTCTAGGAAAAGTAGGGGAAGCGCAGCTCATCTGATTTTGTGCATTCTGGTAGACACTTGTCCGATGTATTATAAGTATTTTTTGCGCAAGGCTCCGACCTGCAGAAACAATATATAAAAAAAAAGATTGAAAAATGTGTGCGTGGCGATGTGAAACAGGCGTACATAGGCACCTCCGCCACAGCAAAATGGGGATTTTTCAGACCACAAAACTGAATGGGGTAAGATTTTTCATTTCTATTTTTAACCCTGGTTGAAGTTTATTACCGGGTCAGGGAGCATTTCGGGTGAAGTGAAGTGAAGAATGCTGGTACGTTTTCTGTTCAGTGACAGGCCCGAAATAGGCTAATGGCAAGAAGGCAGAAAAAGAAGAAAATCCCCCCCACATCACCGGCGCCATTGTGCAACCAGCCGCTGTGGCAGGGCGGGCTGACCGCATCTTCCACTTACATACCTCTAACAATGTTTAATTTGACTTTCTGTTTTCATGTGTTGTTTACTTGGCTTGCAAACGTTGCTGCCCAACCATTAGTCATTCCAGCGCATTTGTGAATGTGAAAAAGTTAAACTAAGTCTATAAAATCTTGTCCTTTCAGAAATCATGTTGCGGAAGCGTGCTGTCAGTCAAGCTGCTGAGATGATGAAACACAGTGAAATAGTGGTACCTGTGCGATCTCACATTTCCTGGCTGTTCCCGAGCAGAAAAAAGTCCCGACGACTGCTTCAGCTTCTGGGAGGCATCCTCTTTGTGGTTTACGGACTCTTTCCCGCTGCGTTCTACTTCTCTGGATGGTTCCGCAGATTCATGATTTTTGGCCACTACATCAATTGGCCTATGATGGTGACACTGACCGACACGGGCTATTATGGCCTTCCAGTGACACGTGCTTTCTTTGTGAGCTCAACAGACGGGGTGCTGTTAGGCACTTGGCACGTCCTGCCCAAGAGCCAGTGGTCAAGGTGCTTTGCCACAATCGACTCGGACACAGAATTCGAGGATGGCAGGCCCGTCATAATCTACTATCATGGTCACGCTGAAACGAGAGGTACGGACTACAGAGTCCAGCTCTACAAGACTTTGTCCCAGAGTGAAATTGATGCTCACGTGGTCACATTTGATTATCGTGGTTTTGGAGATTCTACGAACGTCATGCCATCCAAGAAGGGTGTCCTGGAGGATTCACTGGCGGTCTACGAGTGGGTCAAAGAGCGAGTGCCCGAATCGCGGATAATCCTCTGGGGTCACTCTCTTGGGACCGCAGTTGTAGTCCATCTGGGACAAATGTTTGCCACTCAACAAAAGAATCCAGCTGCCATTGTTCTAGAGGCACCTTTCAATAGTTTGGTGGAGGCAGTCCTGCGATGGCCACTGGCTCTGCCATTTCGATACATTCCGGGCGCTTATAAGTTGGTCCAGCCTTTGGAGCAAGACGACACTTATTTTGAGTCTCAGCAGATTGTAGGACAAATCACGGCGCCAACACTGCTGATGCATTCTAAGGATGATCCCTTGGTTCCGTACGATTTGGGTAGAAAATTGTTTGAAAGGCTAATGTCCGACCGTCTGCCCGGTGTGCCTGCAGCACAATTTTATGATGTGGACACCAAGGTTGGACCTGGCCACAGAAGAATTTATAAGGATCCAAACTTTCCCAATGTAGTTTCAAAATTCATACAAAGGTGGACAAAATAAATTTAGTTTGCAGTTTAGGTGTGTCACTTGGAATTATTGCTCTTATGTTCTGTGCCATTTTCTACTTTTTCTTTTCGTTTCTATTTAATGTTTCCTGTAGCTATTTTTGTAGTAATATTATATCGCTCTTTTTGTGTCTATACCGTTATTGTCTCACTTGTTTGGTATTTACTAAATTTACGCTGCTTTTTTCTCTCAGTATTGCTTCAGAGTGAAAGTGGTATACATCAACATTCACGTCCAAGGGTGTGAAACACGCGGCCCATGAGATTCCCACATGTGCACAAAAGCATGGCGTGCTTGACAAGAAAGTCAGAAACTGTTGAGGAAGTGTGCATCTGCCGAAATAGCATTGGTGCCGTGAACGGGAGATTGTATTCTGTAAAATTGATCATGAAAAGCTGCAGTACATACAAGATAATGGGTAGTGAATAGTTTGCATAGGCACCGTGCGTGGGTGTGACGGTTATGTCGACTCTCACATCGTTGTTGGTGAGGGAGAGACAGATGGAAATTTGAGTTTGGCAGCACTCCTCCCCGGCTGCTTCTCAAGTAGAGCAGGCAGCTGCAACGTCACATATTATGTGAGAATAGAAGAGGAGAGATGATACTCTCAGTATCATTACAGAGAGATGTACTTGCTCACAGAAGCAAGCAGTGTTACCGAATGCCAAAGAGTAGGTTTCATTTAACCACGAGGCATAGATTCTACGAGGCGTATCGCAAGCAACGGTATGCAGGTGTTACTAAAAAGTAGAACGTAAGGCATCCACTTGGAAAATGTGTCATTATTTTGTTATTATTATTATTATTTTTTTTTTT
>JARGYV010103078.1:0-11782 GCA_029532675.1 Ornithodoros moubata | reverse complement strand
TTCGTCTGCCGACTCATTATAGGGTATGCCCCGATGGCCAGGGACCTGATACTCTTCTTGAGCTCGGCTCGTAAAATCTGAGCCCGGAGACTTTCGAGCACTCGGTATTGTTTCGAGCTCCCCTTAAAATAGTTGTATCCGGCTTCGACTTCGACCTGGTTGCGCTATACGAAGGCGTCACGTGACCTGTATATCTTGCCGATGGTGGGCAGTGCTAGGGTCACTAAATGAACTTTGCTCCACGGTAGCGTCGCTGAGGCACAATTTACTTTATTTATTTATGTATACTGTACCTCCAACGCCAATGTGGCCTAGAGAAGGGGGGTGCAGGTATACAAATTATACATACGTTGCGAGATAATACAAATATCGCGCTATTATACAATGTTAACACCTGACTTCACCGCATAGCACGGCGATGGCCAATCGCTGTTCCGAATGATATCGTTCAGAGACGCCATTTGTTTGCTGCAAACGATACCGTAATACGCATCAGGTTCAATCTCTTCATGTTTTTAGTTTTGCGAGCTCATTCTTCCGTGCGTCCACCCACCTTCGTGGCGTCAGTTTCATCATGGCGCAACTCCGCACTCCGCACTAGCCGGACTACATTTTTCTCGCACGCAATCATTCCGCGTGGGCCGAACAGAATTGTAGGAGTTAAGTTGCCACTAACTATATATAGTCCAATCTCTCTGGCAGGTAACACCGGAGTTTTAAGCTGCGAGAACTGAAAAACTTGTAGAGCCCAGAACTGTGTTCTGGAGCAGTCAGACTGGTAAAGGTCATTATTCTGAGCGATTTTTCTGTACTAGCGACCTCGACAAGGTTAGTCAACTACAACCATGTTTGGTTTTCGTTAGGCGCATCCCTCTGATGTTGCCCTTGCAGGTAGCAAGCTTTGTCAGGTGCTGAAGATAATGCTCGGTACATTTTTGACCACTTACTGTGTGTACCGAGAATACAGCCGGATACGGTTCTGATTAGGCCGAGCCAAGTCTACAAGAACGAACCTTAAGTGGCCTAGTGGAGGGTCAATCACGGGAGTCGGCCTACCACAGTGTGGAAGCGCGGAACGTTCTTTACGGGTTCCCGATTATGACGATGTCCCTGGGAGTCACCCTTTTTAAGGGTACCCAAGGTTAAAGAGAGAACTTCAGAGGCAGCTTATGAGGATACCGGAACGCCGCTCCTTTACTGACCCAACGACGCCTCATTCAGGCTCATGTATTTATGTATAATGTACCATAATTTGTAAATAAACCACCCTGTATCTACCATCTGATGCACGTTCGAGACTCCTGTCAGTGAAGCGGATAGTAGAGAGAATTGTCATCGGACCCGGGAACGACGGAGAGAGCCGGGACCGATTCTCGGAGCAAACCTTCATATACTCCGGGGTCTCTGGTTGCGAACCGTTGCATACAACGCAAGTGGTTGGGCAATAAGAAAAGAAATATGGCAGTTTTACTGAGTACACATATGAGGATTCAATATATCCATTTAATTTTCGATGCTACCATCTATTTCGTCTATATACAAACGAAAGTAGGTAAAACGTAACTATCAATGCATGGTTTAGAAACATGAAATTGGGCCCCCATTCCTTTCGTGACGTAGATATATAGTATTTAAGAAAGGATTTCGCGGAATTCCACCATCCGTCCTCTCAGACGCACACGACTGACGAAGTTGCTGAAGTTGCAATATCTCTTGCTTCTGAAGTCGCAGCTAGAAGCAGCAGCAACATCCCAAATCGAGAAATAAATATGTGAACAGGCCAAGCCCTCTGCGGTCGCTCGCGACGAAGGGATTTCTCGGAGTGCTGTACTTTAATCCGAGCGGCAACGGGTAACGATGCTAGTGCATTATAAATAATTTTATTAACGCCTGTGTTGAAAAACGTGCTTGTGGCGCGTTGCATTTCCACTGCACGAGGTAAAACAGGAAAGCGCAGTTCCTAGACGGGTCATCACACAGCAACAACAATAATAATACGAGGATATAATAATAATAATGGTAAAAAAAAAAAACATCCCGGAGTGGTAAGCGAACTACAGAGCGTGCGTTACTCACCTTTGTCGTCAAGGGTGAACACGCCCATGCCATCTCCGTCCACTATGGCGTAGGTCACTTTGCCGTCATTGCCTGTTGTATCCTCGTCAACGGCAGTGATGCTGGCGACGAGTGTTCCCTTTGGTTGGTTCTCATCCACGCTCGCGTTCGCCACCATGTCCGAGAACGCTGGCGCGTGAAGGTTTTCATTTACGTCCTCTACCTCTACCAGTAGCCACGCCACCGAAGAAAGCTGAGGGTCACCGCTGTCGGTAGCTGCTACGGTAACGTTGTAAATACGACACGTCTCGAAATCTAGCGCCGAAATCAAGCGAACGATTCCCATGTCTGGATCGACGTCGAATATGTCACCGTGCTTCCCGATGATCTCGTAGTGGACCTCGCCTCCCTCACCCCAGTCAGGATCTTTCGCAGACATAGCAATCACAATGGACCCTAAAGGAAGGTCTTCTCGCACTCTTGCCGTGTATTGCTTCAGGGAGAACATAGGAGCATTGTCGTTGACGTCTCGCAGTCGTACTGAGACGGTCGCTGTGGACGTTAAAGGTGTTACAGGGTTGCCATCGATCAGTTTGACAACAAGGTCGTATTGCTCCTGTCGCTCTCTGTCCAGCTGGCCAGCTACTGTCAGAAGACCGGTTGATGGGTCCAGAGCGAAGTCATCCGTGTCAGTGTCCAAAACGAAGCGGAACTCTGCGTTCACTCCTTCGTCTTTATCCGACGCGCGAAGGCGAGACACAGACGTCCCATTGGCCACGTTCTCGTTCAGTATGAAACTATACGACGACTTTTCAAATGTTGGGGCGTTGTCATTGACGTCGCGGACTTTTATCACAAGGCTTCTCGATTCTGCCTTCGGGGGATGCCCCTGGTCGTAGGCTGTGATGTTAAGAACGTACCGAGGAGTCACCTCACGGTCGAGAGGAGAAGTAAGCACCAAATCACCCGTATGCATATCCATGCGGAGACTAGAATCTTCATCACCATCTGAAATGACGTAGAGCACTTTACCGTTGTAACCATGATCCAGGTCTTTTGCTTCAAGGCGAACTAAAACAGAGTTCACACTAAGGTCTTCGTCCACAGAAATTTCACTCGGGGCTCCCTCCGAAAACTCCGGCCCGTGCCGGTTCTCGAGGAAGCTAGGCGCTGTTGGCTCAACCCTGTCTTCCTGTGCGCCGCGCGGGTTGGACCTTTCGGCAGCACGCAGCTGATCTCGCAGCTTTTGAGCTACGCCCATGTCCCTGCAGTCGGCCAGAGGTGGACGTCGTGTCCCAACGATCCGCACCACCACTTTCATAACGTCAGCAAAATGTCGACCATCCGTTGCCGTCACATTCAGCCACCGCTCTTTTCCTTGCTGTTGAGACAGATCGCAAGCCAGGGTCAACACACCAGTGTTGGGATCCAGCCGGAAGCATGTATCTTCTCCACTGGGCTCCATCTTGTAGGAGACCGTCCCTGTCCCGCCTTCGTCGAAGTCGATCGCCGAAAGTGTGAGAATTTCTGTCCCAATTTCAGCTTTCTTTGAAACAGTTGCAACGCAGTCGACCTGTTCGAATTGGGGTCTATGGTCATTGACATCTTTTACGCGAACTCTCAGCGTCATCTCTGCTTGCCTCTGGTAAGGTATACCCCAGTCGGTCGCTCGAATCCTTAACACGTAGTTGCGCCTCATGGTCTCAAAGTCGAGGACTTCTGTGGTGCGAATTTCCCCACTGAACGGGTCTACTGAGAACGGCACATGGTTTAGGTTTACCAAACTGTAGCTAACGTACCCGTTCTCAGCTTCATCAGCATCAACAGCATGCGCAGTGTAAACTTTGCTGCCTATGGGTTTATTCTCGTCATAAATTACTTGAGCCGATGACTCATTGAAAACAGGTGGGTTATCGTTACAATCGAGCACTTTGATATTTACGATAGTTGTAGTTCTTCTACGTTGGCCCCCTCCCCTTGCAGCAGCGTTGGAAGCACTAACGGTCAACGAATAGTACATTTTAGCTTCCCTGTCCAAAGAACGTCTTATTATGATCAGGCCTGTCCTTGTGTTGATGTTGAACACTGCGTCATCGTCGCCGGTTTCGATGTGATACGTTATTTTTCCCTTCTCTTGTCCAAAGACGTGTGCTTCTACTCTCGTTACCGGACTGTTTGGAGGAGCTACTTCTTCCATGTCAACATCGTATTCCGGCTGGCTGAAGGTTGGTAACAGGTTGTCGATATCTGATAAGCGCGCGTGGACCACTTCATCGGTGTATTGAGACGGTGTTCCTTGGTCCCAAGCACGAAGGGTAAGCGTGTAGCCCTTTGGGTTTAAAGGCCGTCCTGGTCTAGGGTCTACTTCAATGTTGAATTCTCCAGGCTGGGAGAGTGGGACTATTTTAAAGTGGTCATCGATATCCCCGTCGACCACAGCAAGACCCGCGATCTGACCATGTATGCCAGGGTCTTTATCAGTCACTTTCACGACAGCCCAGACATCTGGCAGTCCAGGTTCTAGCCAAGTTTGCATATTTCGAATGAAGATAACGGGTTTGTGTTTGTTAACTGGTAACACTCGAACCGTAACTGTTGCAGTACTGGACTTGATGATGCTTCCAGTCCTCAACTTTGGACCCCGGTCTTCAGCAACGACTGTGAATTCGTGGGTCTCATTTCGCTGGTAGTCCAGCGGCCTGGTCAGTGTAATGGTGCCCATGGTTGGATGTATGGCGAACTGCCTCGTCTTCTCAAGAACTCTATAATATATCTCGCCATTGACCCCTAAATCAGGATCATAAGCACTTAGCTTCAACACGCCTTGATGTAGGGGGGTGTCTTCTGGAACCGTCACGTTGTACGACTTCGGGTAAAAAAGCGGATTGAGGTCGTTGGTATCAGTAACCTGGACGACCACTTCGCAGTGGACATCATAGAGGCGCTTGTGTTGTTGAGCATAGAAGATGGACCCTTTAACCCTCAGCCGGTACTGATCCTCGTACTCGCGATTGAGCGACCCCGCGTTCTCAGTTCGGGTCCGTATGAACAGAAACCAGAAGTTGCCGACGTGACGTGCCTCAGCTTTAAACTGACGGTCTTTGTCACCTCCCGCGATCTTGTAACGCACATGAAGGGTGGGGTCGGAGATAAAAATGCCCATTTTCTCCGTGGGTTGCACATAGCGTTTGCGGACGGAGTTCTCCGGGATGGAGGCATTGTACGTTGCCCTGGTGAAGGTGACCCTGTCCGTGTCGGCCACTGCGGCGTCCAGTAGCAGGATGAGCCAGAGGGCTGGCAGCCATGGCGCCAACATGGCGACGCACTGATCATCTGCCCCACTTCATCGGTGTCTCCTGGAAAGAAGCAAGAAAAGAAGTCGCTGTGACACCGATGACGAGATCAGTAAAACGCGTAGCAAGAACAGTCTAGAAACAGGTAATACCGTGTCACGGGTGGTGCATTGAAACGTCGTACCGCGATATTCCTTTATCTTTCTTATCTTTTTTTTTTCATTGGGGAAAATAAGATTTCCACGTGCGCGTCGGTATAGTAAAGATAAGATATCGTTTGCGTCGCCATATGCGACCCCCAAACCTGCTACTCCATATCGGAAAACAAAAGAATTTAACGGGAGTCAATAAAGAAAAGAAACACAGAGCAAGAAATAATTTAAGTAATATCAGTAATTATTGGCTTGACGTTCCGAGACAACTGCGAGATAACGCAACACTCGTAATGAATTATGTGCGTGAAAGGCATTCCTTATCTTGGATAAGTCAGTCAGCCTGTAAGTGCACAGGAAATTAATTCCGTCTTTTTAGTTTATTTACTTGTGCTTTTTGACTGGGAAAGGAGCACGCCTGTACGTCTGAAGAAACGCTCTGGGCGGATCTCTCTGCTGCACATTTGACATCACGAAACCGAATAATTCGCTGGCATATTAATTAATAAAATTAATTAATATATTAATTAAATATTCAGAGCGTGTTAGTTTGGTTTTAGCGCCGCGAGGCAACTGTGGCCATGACCAGCATTCTGATGTGGACAGATGGAGACAGGACAGCGAGGAGCTGGCGAGGAGAAGGCGAGGCAGCGTGAATATTTGCATGAACTAGCGAAGTCTGGTGGAAACAAATCGAGAATGTGGGAAAACAGAAGGCTCCCAGAAGGAAAATTAATGCGGACGAGATAGCCACCGTATTGTTGGCAAAAAGTTCGCGAGGGACTCACACTGCCACACAGTAATTTCATTCAGCTTCGTTCATTTCGTTTCGCACCCGTTAGATTTTGTAAACAATAATAATAATAATGCTGCACACACCAGAAAGCGACTTCAATGAATGGAATCTGTTGCGACGCCTTTCTTGCACTCGTCTTTACAAAACACATTCTCCTGAGAAATTTTTCTGATAAAAAATCTTCCCACTACTACTTCTCTTTTAAACTACACTGTTATTTTCCCTTGGGGTTGCGCGGGAAAAAGTAGTGCTCTTAGCGCCAATCGTCAAACAGAACAATATTTTCCAGTGCTTAGATTTGTTGAAAAACTTATGGTAGGAGCATACTTGGACCATCTTATCTTGTCCAAGTATGCTCCTCCCATGGGGCTTCCAACAAATTTAAACACTCGAAGATATCATTCTGTTTGACGGTTGGCGCTAAGTGCACTACTTTTTCCAGCGCAAACCCAAGGAAAATAACAGTGCAGATGATTACGAGATTCTCTCCATTAACTCTACCAGAGGCGTAAGTGTGCTGCGTGAGCGACAACGTGAGGGAGTGCGTGATATTTCAGCCTCTGTACACCTACCGTAACTACTACAAGTTGATCTGCAAATAAAGTACATGCCGACATTGAGAAGCCGTAAAGAGCTAAGTAAGCAGCCATAAGCCATTGGAGGCCCAAGCGGCTATTCGGAAAACAATATTTCTCTTCACGTCTCACGTCGTATCCACAGAAGCTTATTCGCACATATGATCTATGCTCGAACATCTAGCTTCACTAATAACGGTTGTACCCTGTTGGACAACAAGTTAGGGCAGTACAAAGTGACGCCAAACTACAGTCTACGACAGCAAGTAACAGAACACAGAGACCCAGCCCTCGGCTTGCTTTTCATTTTTTTTTGGTCATTTAACATACCAGTACCACTGCGGCCGACAGAGTTGCACTGCAGAAGTTACGCCGTAATTATTTCGTGCAGGCACATTAGCAGATGACTACGACGCTCTATTTATCCGCAGCCAATTAGTACTGATGCATTAACCGCTTAGTTGTCAATTACGGTGTATCGCGAAGACGTTAACGAACTTGAGCTTGCGTCTGTGCATTGCGCTCTTCGGCCACATTCACGCACAGTAAGCAAGGCTAACGGGGAAAAATGGTACAATAAATTGATGCCCTTCTCCTATTAGCTGTTGCTCATACGTAAACAGAGGCTATAAGTTACATGAGAAAACCATATGTAAGCATCCGCTACATTTCAGGAGGTGGACAGGTCATTTCCTTGGATACATGTAAGCCACATCTCTGCAGGCACACTTTGGCAACCGCATGCAAAGTACAGTACATAACTCAAATAGTACGAAATAGTGGGGACGAAAGGCCAGCCAATCCGAGACTGTCGTCTGCTGCATCCCATTGTGCGAAGTTCTCCGAAGTTTTAAAGGCGGTGGCGTTCTCAAAATTGGTAGCCGTTCCTATGTGGGTTGCGGTCGGACAGGGCGAGGAGCAGACTAGTTCGTGCGCGTTAATTAATGCGCACTTAATGGCAGCAGCGAAGACGGATCAGAGTTCCTCTATGGCGCCTGGTAAATTAAAAATCACGGAGTGAACTGGGGTGACAATGGGCTAAAATGAAATTTCCGTAAGTTCGAGCGTATTAAAAAGACGAGCTAGAGTTCGGGCAAAAACAGTACGAGGGCTGTCTTAATAGGCACAAATACACTAAAAAAAAAAAAAAAGACTAGCTGATTTGATTTTATGCCATTTTATCTGTACAAGCAAGAGACATTATCTTGACATGCCAATACGAACAACCGAGTTTGTCAATAGTGTGTTGTTTTAATAGTTATTTCAAGTAGTTTCAATAGTTGGTCAAGTTGTGATAGTCAATCCAACACGAACTGGCAAAAAACACGATAGTGTTACGTGCGCATATAACGCCATTGTATATTAAGCCTATAATCAAGCATTCACTCATTGGACGCCTGAAACAAATATTCTATAAAAAATAAAAAAATAAAAAGCACCGCTCAGGCGTCGTCGCTCAGCTTCTGCTTCCGGTTCCCATAGGCGATTTCTCAGCGGCGCTTACAGAGGCGTCATTGGGAAAACGTCGAGGGTAAGGGTCGCTGGGTCGGGCAGCTGCTGTCTATGAACTCACGTAGTAGGCTCTGCACTGGGACGCCACCAATATGCATTGAACTAGAGACGGCAAAAGAGGAGACAGTGCGTAGAGCAGCTAAAGAATGTTCAGAATGAATGCTCCACATGATGTTAACATCGCTCAGTTGATGGCACTCTCTTGAGGAAGGCCACTAGAGCGTACCTAAGTAACAAGCTCAAAGCGGCGATTGTCCCGTTCTTTCGCTACAAACACCGGTACACGCATTTCGACCAACACTCAAGCGGACATCGTATCGACGTCCCTTTGGAAAAAAGGAAGACTCATACGCGGCCTATCAAAATGCCACCGAATGTTCTGTGGTTGATTTCCCAGCAAGGGAGCAATGGTCGTCTCGCAGCATCATTAAGCGGGCATCATTTGGGCGCGCAGCTGGCGAAGTCATCGATGAAATCGACCTCAATAGTGCCTTCGACTAATGACCACAGAACGTCTTCTCCGCATTCAGCCTTCCCAGAGGAGCGGGACCTCGGAGAGCACGATCACTGACCTGAACAATGTGGGTACCATCTATTTTTTTATGAAAAATTGTTGATAGTGGCATGCCAAATGAAATGGAATGACTATTTAGTTAATAGCACGGACGCAGGCTCAGTACCTAACGAAAGCGTATCCTGTGCGTACACTAAAAGTGGGCAACCTTATTTCCCGTTGTACGCAACGAATTAGCGCCTGGATCATTTCAAATTGCTAAAGCTCACTAATATCGACTCATTTTTAAATACAGTGCTAAGTCCACTGCTAATGATATACAGCAACGAGGAGCGACTGAAATTTTAGCAGCATAAAAACGCACGCCATTATGTAGTGAAGTTCATGTTCATTACATGCTGTCTGTGGTATGAAACAGTTCATGGATGGCAAAAAAATACGTGGGCGATAAAGTTTCGTGAATCAAAGGCTGGTAAGACGAATACAAGAAGCTTCGACCACTTTCTGTGGCACAAGGAGTCGAAAACCAAAGGACAGATGGATTCAAAGCGACCACAGTACCATTACATTATATTACCGGGCTCATGTTGTCATGTTGGTCATGCTCAAAGAGCAGCTTGTGCCGATACCGCTCGATCATGCAGTGATAGTTACATGACTTCCACGTAAAACAGCCGCTGCATAGAGGATTCAGAAGATTCAGGACCTGACCATAAAACGAATCTGACACATTTTTCACCTGAAGGAGAGGCAGGGGACGGTAAACTAAAAGTCGTCGCTGGCTCTCAATCTTCGCGACTTTTGCTGCAGCTAGCTGGCAGGTCAAACCCGTAATACCATTAACGAGCAGATAGTACAGTCAAACCAGCTCTTTTGGTCTTCGCGTTACGTCAGGCCGGCATCGCACTCGTGAACAGCACTTTCGCATAGCTTCTATATATTTCTCTTTCTTCCTCCGACGTCGATGTTTTTGCTTCGCGCACAACGACGTGAATCTCTGAAGGAAAAAGAAGAGAAAGAGGAATGTATACGTAGCCCATTTGATATTAAGCCTTTTTGCTGATCATACGGGACGTCGAGCAGCAACGTAATGCACCGAAATGAAGGCGGACAAGATGGAAGGATTCTTCCGTTCCACTCAAACGCTCCCCATTTCCCTAAAAGCATCTATTCGAGGGAATGTGCGAACGAAGATTGCTCCATGTTCGCCACTTGCTTCGTTCGATTCGAAAAGAAACGCAAAATAAGTCGAAGCCATTGGTCGCTACAAGCACATACAGCCATGTCAAAGCAAATTCAGCGAGTTGCTGTGTCGAGACAGCCTCGAATGACCAGCCGGACGGGAAAGCAACTCAAACGAGGAATCAACGAAATACGTCGTGGCCCGAAGAAATCGATTTGGCGTCCCACTCGCAGTGATACGTGGAAATTACAACTCAATTCTTTTCTATTCTCTTTGTATGGTACGTCGTGCCTTTTATTCTGCGCTATGTCTCGGCATTTATGTTTTATTTTCTATATTTGTGTTGTCGTCAATTCTTTGTTTCCCAGCCAGCTGACGTGTTGTGGAGTGCAAGTGCCTCAGACAGTTATGAATTCTCTTCCGACCTGGCTGTGCTTGCTTGGTCGTGCGTACGGCTTTACTACATAAATCGAACTGCACAGGGCACCAAGATTGTGAAGGAATTGTCCGTAACACTTCCTTACTGCTGTGTTGTATTGTTTGCAGTGCATGTAACACTTGTTCATGAAAGCGAGCTTGAGCCCATGGTACACTTAAGATTTTCATACCCTTAAGGGTGTTCCAGGCTGGTTACTAACTCGCGCCCTTAACAGTGTTCCATTAAGCCTTTCCAAAGGTGTTCTCACCGCTTAAACGCTCCATAACAGAGGTGTAGCATAACAGTACCCAGGCAAGAATGAACGTCTATTAGACATCCATAAAATATCCGAAGTTGGTTCAAATATCTTTTCAAATCGTGGTTATTTATATATGGTGAAGAATATGATGAAGTAAATTTCTTTTCTTCCGAAACGAACGCAAAGATGCTAAGCCACGTGTTTTCCACTGACTTTACCTTTAAACGTGCCTATAACATTGCCTTCATTATACACACACATAGCAGGTGCACTAAAAGTACACCCTCCAAGAAGTCAGAGGGAATAGAGCTCCAGGTGTAAGCTCAAATCTTAAGAAATGGTTTAGCTGTTCGAAGAGGAAGCTACTGGTGGAGGCACAATTCACCGACATATCTCTTCTACAAATATGCCTATATCAATCACGTCGGCACGGAGACACGGGCACGACAGCTCCCAAAAGCAGCACCTCTTTCCTTCAATGACATCCTTCAGCAGCAAGTCGGGAGTGTCAGCTCTTCGGGCGTAATCGCGGAGCAAAATGAAGAAAGAAGGCTCGAAGCTGTCGACCTGGACTTGGAGATGTGGCAAGAAAATTGGTTTTTCTTAAACTCCCGCGAGATGCCGTGCTCTCTCAATTGCTGCTGTCTCCTTCTTTTCCTCTACGCGCTAAAGCGTATGGACGTGGCTCTGTGCTAAGGCGTATTGGCGTCAGTCAACTGAACTTGACTGAACGAGATAAGTACGTCACGTGTGTGTGCGTGAGTGTGAGTTCTCTCTGTGATTCTGTGGCGTGTACTCGAACTTTCGCATGAGTTTGACAAAGTGTTGGAGAAAATGAACATGCATTCTTTGTAGGACTAGTTTAATCATTAGGCACGGTTCCAGCCAATTGCGAAACTTCGTTATTGGTAGTTAGCGTTCTCTGTACCTAAGAGTTTCCTGTCACCCAAGGAGTGCCACAGGGAAGTGTACTAAGTCCACTTCTCTTCAATGTGGTCATGGCGGGCCTCAAGAACTGTATCCCG
>JARGYV010103077.1:0-12458 GCA_029532675.1 Ornithodoros moubata | reverse complement strand
TGTGACACTTATGCGCTGCATAAGTGTCACAAAAAGGCGTACGCCCACCGTTTCCAGCAAATAGGGTCAGGAAAAGATATCATTCGGAATGGCGAATAGTCATCGCCGTGTTATGCGGTGAAGTTATGTTTTTAGAGTGTAGTGTAGATTTCCCTCTTTTTTTTGTTTTTTGTTTTTAGCGCTAGCTGTACAATGTTGCTAACTGATCAGCCGGTTGTTATTGAAACGGCAGGTAATACTGGATTGGTACGGCTTTCTTTACTTCGTGAGAGCGCCTGTGAATGTAGCTAAACATAACGCAGTCTGTCCGAGGGTGAGAAAGAAAGAAAGGAGGAAAGACCTTGTCCCTCTTGTTGTATCAATGGGAAGAAGGTGAGAGAGGAGGACGGCGAGAGAAGTAGACATCGCTTCCGCAGGCGCGCAAAAAGCAGAGCAAAATCGATGAAAAGGGGGGAAGCAGCAGACAGAGTTGTTGGGGGGATCCGATGAGTCAGAGTGTTCTCTTCCTGCAGTATAACCCGTGAATCAGCAATAGGTCTCTCACCCCCATCGTTCGAGAATTTTCCAGGTCTCTGGATCACGCTTCGCTGACTCTAATGCTTAGAGGAAAACGAAAGCGGCGTGCTTTAGGCTATAGCGACAGAAGTGCAACTGCGGTTGCCTGTCGTCTGCTTGTTTACGACCACTGTACTGTGTCTGCTACTTTTATGTCGTTCGTAGCGGCTGTTCCTCTGCTTGTATTTATTTGGGCGTATATGGTGCGTCGTATGTCTTGTTTGTTGCGTCGCATGCAGCACTTTGCGCATCGCTTCCTACTGCTCCTGTCACTTCTACCTATTCTTTTCTTGTCATATGCTGTTAGGCTGGGAAACGTCTCATACAGGTTACAAGTTTCCACGTTCGCGGAAAATTAGTATCATGCTGGTGTGAAGGGCATCGAGTATAGCCAATCAATACAGGAAAACAAAAATAAAACAGATTCCGGCATTTTCGCGAACATCAGTAAATGAAGGTAATAAGCAAAAGTAAGTAAATAAAGCATAGTTGCACTCAGGAGAAGCCTCCTGTATACAGCCTTTACGATCCCTCGGGGAAATCCGCCATCGCCCTATCACATCACGGCTTCGAACCCCCTTTCGACGTCTTGCACTAAAACCGAATTTCCCTGGAAGCATCCATTTCCCAATTATTATTCCCCGGCATTCCTCGTTTCCTTCAAAGCGAACCCGTCCATCTCCTTTCCTTGATGACAGCACCGTCGTGGATATCGCACTACGACAGCGAGGAATGCACTGAGGGCTACCCTTCCCTCTTTGGTCCGTTTATGGAATGTCCGCTGGGCACGTTGCAGTCGGCCGCTTCCAATTTTACCAGTGCAACCAGCTTTTTAATGTCAAACACGCGCTTTATGCGTTGAAAGGGGATGCCGCCTTATTTGTGATGCGGTAAATTTGATTGGAGGCACGTAACTTTGTTCGACCGTCTGAAGAGGGTTAGTGTCGATGACTGTGGCTAGCGACGTTGATATAGAATCTATGGACCGTCACTGCGTGTGCTTTCCGCGCCGTGTGCGTTGTCGGATGTATCTTTGTCAAAAAGTTTTCTCGGTTTTCATGAGTGCAAATTATACACGGAGAAAGACTGTATTATTGACTTTTTTTTTCTGTGATGTACGCCTTTGAGTCTGTGAAATATTAAGGGAAGCAGAAGAAGTAAAAATCCCGTTACATCTTATGCACACCGTTTTGGAATGAATTGCTAGCGCTGACGTTAATAAAAATCGCCAGGCTAGGTTGTCCTGTAGAACCGAAAGCTGACCATCTCCTATAGTATGAAGTAAGATGGCAGCAAAGGAATGGAGGCGCGCTTGCACGATCGACAGCATTTCGGCCTGGTAGGGGAACTGCGAGCTCGAGTAGGGGGTGGCGCCTGCAGTAAGAATCATTACGTGCGATAACATGGAAATGCATGCATTATTAAGGCATACGACATACAAAAAAATAAGAAAAGAATGCAAGCTGGGGTTTTTCTGTTGGATTCGAAACTATCCTAGGGAGAGAAATAATAATAACAATAAAAAAGGCGTACCTTTATCGCGTAGTGTTTGTGCCTAGTATATAATATAAAAAAGGTAGCAAAAGAAAGAAAAAGAACAAAAAAAAAACGGTAGGGAAGTTTTTGTAAAAGGGCCCGATGGGGGTGGCGTCAAAGAGTGCAGCAGAGCTGTAATCGTTGTTGCTTTTTAGCGGAGGAAAAACAGCGAAAATTGATGACTGTCTTGCGTCCCTTTTTTATGTACAGTTACTTCACTCTAGGGGAACACCGAAAAATGCGCGTGCAGGCTTTATTATTTTTATAGCACATGTTTGTTTGTTTGTTTCTTTGTGTGTTTTTAGTAGATCTCCGCGAGCGCGTCGTGAACCCGACCAATAGAGTACAATCGGGCTTGAAACGTCTACTGCATTTTAGGAGATTAAAGTAAAGCAAAATAAATATTGCGTGACTGTCGCCGTTGTTGTCTACAAAATATAAAGGAGTATTTTTTTTTTTTTCTATTTGGGCGAATTTAGATGCGGGGGAGTCGCTGTCTAGACGTGCACATGATGAATGTTGCCATTATGCTGATACAGAGGCACAGTAGGGTTCTCTATGGCAATGGGGTGTAGCTTTGTTTCTGGATATTCGCACAACGACGCATAGAACGCGCTTGGAACGGCGATTCACGGCGCCCTGTGTCTGTGACTTGTTTTGGCCAACTGTCTTCGTACGTAACATTTTAGAGAGACAACGTTTGAAAATACGCACCTATAGCGAGGATTTTCCACCTGTGTTTAGAGCGAGCTGCACGTGAAATGACGTTCAACTGTTAAGTCCGTGATGATTTTGATACGTAGGTCGGTGTTATCATCATTACGTGTCTCATTCTATTAGAACCTGCCTGCCAGTGCGTTTCTATCGATCTACGCGTGATTTTCACAGAATCAGAAAAGCGGCATCGGGGTCCGAACTACTCCAAGCCATCCATATCCGTGGCTGCGACGGTGACAAATCCCGCATCATCTTGGCGCGAGCGTTATATACAGGCTTTCCGTGTCATTTCCGACTACGTTGTTCGTCACCTCTAATCCCTATGCCCACCTCTCGCACGTGTTCCTATCCTGCAGCTGGGTGTCGTGAAATAGCCTGCTGTCCCTGCATACTCCCTTGTCCACTCTGGCTGAAGCGTGACACAGAGAAAAGCTTTTTCCGGCCATCGCATGCGCAAACAAGGAGCTTGCATTCTGCGTCGGAGCGATACATCATAGTCGCTATCAAAAGAAGCACGACAGTGTTTCTTTTCTATTTTTCTCTCTTTCTCTCAATCCGAAATTTCATGGCCAGCACGATGCGTGTGAAACGTCTTTTGGGCTTTCGCTGTGAAACTTAATCGATCATAAGAGTGCAGTCACGGTTGCCTGGTGGGAATTGGAACCCTCATGTTCTTAGCAGACGACTGTAGTGCTGTGTTACCTAATTGGGAGAAGCATGACCAATCTGCCATATCCTGTTCTGTAGAAGCCAGCCAGCCGCAAGGCAGCGTCTTTATTTCTCCTTTTCGTTTTTTGCTCCCAAATCTTCCTCTCGGGCCTAGGTCTCTAGGTGTCTAGGGCCTGCTGTATTCTGTTGGCCTTACTCAACAGGGATGCAGAGAACCACACACATACACAAAGTCGCGGAAATGCGTTTTAGTTACTTAAAAAATCGTGAGTTACGAAAAACTTAACTATATGGAATCGTACCCTTCTACTGTACAAGGCACTAGACGCCAACTGTGTGTAACGACATACTTCGATTTTCATCCACATCTTTCTCAAGCAACAACATATACTGCAGTCGTGTGGCGTCTTTCAGAGGGAAAGCCACCCAAGAAGGAACGAAAAGGGGGAAGATGGGATAGACTTGACAGGTCCTCTTTCTTAGTGCACGAGGAGAGGGAACGGTGAAAGAGTAAAAAGATGTGCGCTTCCTCCTTCCTCTTGTTGCCAGTGACAGCAGACAGCCCATTGGTCGAAAAAGGAGATCTGTATGTTCGATGACATGACAAGTGAAATCGGACAGCTCGTCGCTGGTAAGGCTTAGCGTTGGGCTTACATGTCGTGATGGCAAGCCGCGCGTGGACCTTTGTCTCGCTGCTTTTGCGTCGTTATTCTTTTCTATTATTTCTATTATTCTTGTCTATTATAGCCGCCCTGCTTAGAGCTGCTGGGATTGACGGCGCTGTGGCACATGCACCAGGTCCATGGCGCGTTTTCGTCCTTTCAGTGTTCCTCTTTCACGTGATCATCATCGTCGTCGTCACGCTTTGCGGTGACCTCTCGTGTTCCGCGACTACAGAAGTTTGAACTGTTGCGTTCGGTTTGGTAAAACACAGTAGAGGGCTGGGATGATAAGTGCGATCCAAGTAAGAGGTCCTGTACTTACTTACTGACGTTATTCCATGTTGCTATCGACGCGAGAAGAGTACGTAATCTTTCTCCGTCGTCCCAAACTAATCTTTTATTCCCTTCAGCTGGCTGTTTTGGTACGCCTTCTATCTTCTTACCGAACGTAACGCGATCTTTTCTCTTCTGCGGGAGCGGCATCTCTGTTCGTTTTCGTGTCCATCATTGCAGATTGGGTTCCGCAGCGGAAAGCTTCATGATCTGTCGGTCGTTCGGAAGACGTCTTACCTCATCAGGCAGCCGCCCGTTTGATCCCATCGTTCCTTTCTTCCCTGAAAAGGGAAGGTCGTTATGTACGGCAAGGGAAAATTACTGCGTCCGAATAGAAGAAGGAGCGAGATAGGCGATTTTCGAGCCGAGTGCGCCCACAGAACAAAGTCGGTGGCTCGGAACAGAAGACGACCAAGAGCGGAGGCTCACCCTTCTCTTCTATTCCGCAAAACTCAAAGGTCACTTCGTCGTAAAAGAGAGTTCCCTATTCTGGAGTAGATGAGGACATATACGTAGTCCCCCAGCATCGTCGGTAAATAGAACGCTCTGAAATTCCGTCTGCTGGAACGCTTGTTATCTCTAATGTGCCCTGTTGCATCTTTTCTTTCCTGTTCTTCATCTCTGTCTATCTCTTTTGCAGATTTACGGTGTATGCTAGTAAGGTAACACCATTTTTTTATAGCCCCAATGGCCACTTCCTCTCGCATGTTCTTACTAACCCCTCATTCCATGATGTCAACATCTTTTAGGTTCAACGACTTCAGAGACTTCCTACCTAGCTCTGAATTGAAGGGGCTCGATGAAATCTCGCGTATCTCGAGTGACTGACTTACTTTCTGCCAACAGTCACCCGACAGGGAAAACTCGTTTTGTCACGTCTTTCTCTCCGTGTAACAATATACAGCTTCATGCACAAAGTTTGTAATGGAACGCGCAACCGGACATATCAATGCATGGGTTTCTTATGCCTGTCTCTGGCATGACACGCGTTGCGCGTTTAGTTGGGCCCTGTTTAGGACCAGGATCAAAGTGAGACACGGTGATTAAAAATTCGATCGGCTGGTCGTGACGCAGCTGCAGCAGCTCATCCTCCGCCACCACCCACAGAGCCTGCCGAAACATCCCGCTTTGTTGTTTCGGTCAGTACACTAGAAAGAGAGAGAAAAAAGAAAGAAAAAGGAAGGTGAAAGAAAAGTGTCTGCATCCGCACACACATCTCGAACGTCAATTAGTGTAGTGTGCACATCGACCGTTTTGTTGTTCTTTGAGCTCTCCGCGTTGACCCCTGTGAATTTCGTGCGTCCCATCTGTTATGCTTCTTTTTTTCTTTTAGAATACTTAAATGCGTGATAAGACCTCTCTTGCGGCCTGTTTCTTTTGCTTTATTTTTTTCCTTTTAGCCTTTGTTTTATATTGGCGCGCAGCTAGGTGTTTCTTTTTCTGAGCTTCCCACGGTCTGTTTTGGTTGCAGTATAAAGTACTGTTTTGGAGGCTTTCTTACGAGTGTGCAGATTTCGGTGCGGTCGACTGAGGAGGACAGGAGACGTCCGATACCGTGTACGACATGCTAACAGACCTATACTCCACAAACTGACTGACGAGAAGTCCGAATGGATATCTTACATGTAGGTCTGCGTTTGTGTTCGGAGGAGGCACAGACACTCATGATACGACGTAAAAGAGAGAAATGACGGAATTCTCCCCTAGCTCTCCACCATCAGTCCGCCTTGAAGCATTGCATGTTGCAAGGCAATGAAACTCTGGCCATCGAAGGCACAACAGGCCTCATCTCGACGGTCTGATCACCGCAACATATACGAACTGCTGGTTGCGAGGACAAGCTACAGCAAGCGGACCAGCTACTGAATATCTTCTTCGGTTCTTCTTCGTATATTGCCTTCTTCTCCACGCCCCCCTGCGTAGACCAGTATACACGAGTCCGCAAAACACCATCCAAGGTCATTCGCAGTTAGCCCGCAATTATGGCGCCATTGGGCTGTTCAGAACGGAGCTTCAAATTCTCCATAGTCGATGCTTTCGAACGTCTGCTCTTTCAAAGTGGCTCTTCCTTTTTTTTCTTTCACAGCCTCCGAAAGTTGCCTAATGGATAACACTCTGGAAGGAACTATTCTTTGAAGTTTTTACGTTCCTAGCTTCCAGGCAAAGACCTTCGAAGAAGCCTCAACCGTAAAAGCAATTAGCAGCAGGCAGGAAAAGAAAGAAGGGAAATTAAAGAACGCTTGCTAGGCGCAAACACTGCAAGCATAGATTTCTTTTCTTATGTGGTCACCTGACGTGTGGTGTGCACCGGGGCGTACGTGTCCATTGTAGTAGAAACTGAAATGAGCGCTGCATTTCAAGCATGGAGATATTCACTCGAACAGTAGGAAACCCACACTCCGCCTTTATTTAAGTATCCCTGGTTTTCAGCCGAATTTGGAATCAAGCCATGGCTTGGACACCGTTCGGTGCCAGGTAGAAAGGAAACTGACTTGGATCTTGTGCACGACTCCCCGCTTCGTTCCTTTAGCAAAGGCTGCAAGAAAACCCACGAGAGCTGTGTATTGGAAGGGAAGGAGGGAGAGAACGAGCTTTCGGGGCAATGGGAGGATGTAGGCGAGGAGGAAAACGCGAAAGGTCTTTGTTGGACGGCCCCCGTCAATAGCATGGTTAGTCACGCGCGCTCTGGTAATGGCTTCGGCTTGCGCGCCCGCTGCTGTCGCGGCAATAAAATTTCTGCACGGCCCCTGGCTTCCTTCCACCCCAGGTTCGATAATGCACGCGCGTCTTTGCACGAGCACTAAACAACGAAGTACACGTCGCTGTAGGTAGACCATAATGATCACGTGATCGCAGGAACTGGTGGAAGGGAAGGTACGGTGCTCTCTCGCTGCTGCTGCTGCCGCGAACTGCCCGTGGCTATAAATTCCTAGGTGTTCCTAAATTCATTTTTATGTCTGTATAATTCGGTGGAACAAGTGCGCAATAAGAACAGTTCGACTGCGATGAACAACTGAACAGTCGAGCCCGGGACACAAGTCCATCGGATTGCACCGGGCCGTGGCGCTGGACGAACGGGTGTTGTCGATCAATGGGTCGCACCAAAGCCCAGTCTGGGTTCGTGTTAAAGAAGCAGGGCTATGCAACGCCCTTGAGGGCCTCCCCTCCCCTGCCCGTCCGTTTGATGGATTGCAATTATGATCCACAAGGGTGCCCTCAATACAACGGCTTCGGAACGTTATTCTCTTTCTGTGCATGTTTGCTTGCCTTCTGGCCGACAACAGAAAATGTTTCAAGCAGAACCGTTTTGAAAAGGTCGCGCAGCCAGAGCTTTTTAGTGAAGTCATATACAGAACAGATATGACGTATGTATTTGTGTGTGTGTGTGTGTGTGTGTGTGTGTGTGTGTGTGTACACCGTGCTGTCGCTGCTTACATCATGCGCACACATCGCAATATGAGCAAAACATGAATCACGCCGGACATGACAGCCTGTAGTGAAGTAAAGATGAAACTCAAGTCGAAATTTCATTATCTCTTTGTTAACAATTGATGCACGTATATAGCTACGAGCGAATGGTTAAATAACACGTGGACAGCAATGGTTGCATTTGCCCATGAGTTATCTACACTCTTAAAACAGAACTTTGCCGCACAGCACGACGATGGCCAATCGCGGTTCCAAATGATATTGTTCAGAGACTGCATTTGCTGAAAACGGTGGGCGTACGCCCACAGTTTTTTACCAATCAGGTTAATGAACGATATCATTCGGAATGCGTATTGGTCATCACTGTGCTATGCGGTGAAGTTCTGTTTTAAGAGTGTAGGTGTGCCGCGTGTTCAAGAGGAGGAAGCGGAATACGCATTGAGATTTTGAATATAGAGATTAGCACGGATATACATTCTTGACAATAGGCGACAGGATGCGCAAAGACGGTCTTATTATAGCAGTACGCCTTGCTCACTGGCTGAATTCTACAGACACAGACAAGCTGCAACGGCGGGTTTATGCAAGGGCCACAGTGTCAAATAGAGAAAGTGCGCAGGAAACGCTCGAAATTGTCTCCACAGAGAGAAGCGAACGGAAAATCTCCAACAGCTCCCAGGAAGGCCGAAAAGAAAACGATGAGCCACTCTGCATCCCACGACGGCTCAAATAAGTTTGACACACACACAAGTGGCGCCATAGTACGTGACATCAATCCGATTCGAACATCAATGAGATCAGTCCATTTTAATTCGGTTCCATGCCCTTCGCCATTCTGAAAACGAGTTCACGTCAGCTCCCAATGTTCCAATCATCTTGGAAGGGTAATAAAGTTGCACAGGACGGAAGTAAGTGCCAAATCAGGTCATTACCATCGGGAACGAACCTGCCCCCTTCTCTTCCTTTCACCATACGACTTTCTCCGCTTTTCATCTTCGAGATATCGACCTTTTACGTGCGTTCGGAGACAGTTTGACCCTGGTACAAAAAGTAAAACTGCAGTGCCTGACTTTTGGACATGGGACACACTGTGAGACAAGTGCCTACCTAGTGTGCTTTTGAGAATGCACCTGAAGCCGCAAACATCTTCCTCTGGAAATCGTCTGCTTAACTTTGTAGCCGTATTCCATAGCGATGAACTGTCAGTGCAGCCGCCGTACTTTTTCCCCGTATTAGCCCACGTTTTGGGTTAGGTGCTGGTATTGGTTTCTTCCTGTGCGCTTTCAATACGTGGCGAGGCTTTATAGAGCTTTCGATTCCGAAGCAGACACCCAATGCCTTATCACCAAGAGCCACTCGCATATCACCGTCATCGTAGGCCCCCTATATACATAGGCTATATTTGCCTCCTTTATTTTGTACCTTGCAACGTTCTTCTACCTTCTCTCTGCATTACGTCAGGCGCGTTACTCGTAAACATTGGGCACGCATCGTTGTATATAGAAAGCATTTTGGAGGCTAAAGCTGGGGGAAAAGGAAACTGTGGTGCGATTCGTGGAAATTTCGTTTCTTCGAATCAATAGCGCGCTTTGCTTGACAGCTGAGCGCGCACGTGCGCACGCGCAGATGACGTCATCGGACACGATCTATTTATCGGATGAGAGGGAGGGAATGTTATGGGATTGAGAGAGGGTCTTTCTCCTGGGCTTCTCGCGATTTGCATGGCTGGTATATATGCGACCGGGTGCTTGACTTGCAAATCAGATCCGAACACACTCTCTCTCTTTTCCGATCTTGCAACTCCTGCTTGCGCTGTCGGCGTAGTGGCGTTAGTATCCGTCGCTCACTCTTCAACGCGCTATATTGTGAAGTTACCCAATTCCGAACACCACACATGAGTCAGCTGAAACTAGGCTACTACTGCCTAATTAGAGCGCACGCACACATACCTAAAAATAGACGCCGTTAGGGAAATGCATTTTGCTAGCCTTTTCATCCTAACTTTTACCACGAAATATGCAGCTGGCATTGATATATTTCTTTGAATTAAAACCGCCCTGAGAAGTGAGCATCCATCGTCGCGCATAATTTCACGGCACAAAGAAAGAGCATCAGCTGCGCTCCGCCACCAACACTTGACCTTTGCCTGAGGGGGCCACCTGAAAGCACAGCTTCTGTCTCTGTACGCTTTAATATTATTTTTGAGAACGTTATACGCGTACATGATTTGCGACAGTGAAACATACCACACAGCTATCGTGATCCCTGTAATAAAGGGTCCGGGCTGGTCACGATTTATGTGGCTCATGCACGAGCCGGAACTTTCAGTCTGGCCATCTTCTCCTTCTCTCTCCTGACATGCCAGGCTTTTCTTTTCTGAACACATGTGGTCTATACTGATGGTGCCATCAGGTATGGAGAGGGATGAAGACGCAGACAATGTAGAATCCGCATTTTCTACTTCGTAGCGCGCATTATGGTTGCGATGATTTTTGTGGCTGGCTACCAACGTCATGGCTAGAAGACGTTTGCGGGTAGAAATAGCAAGCTGCCCCGAAGTTTATTAATGTATATCCATGCCTACTGGAGAAGAGCGTTGGTTCGTCTCGGTATGAAGAAAGGATAAGTGGACATAGCTTCGACATATTTTTTAATGTAACTACAGGACCCGCGTGCCTGTCTAGCATGTAATTAACAATATTTCGCTTCACCTGACTGCATCTCATTTTATCACAAACACATTGGCTTACGGGTTCGTAGTGCTCACTAATGATGACATGTTCCCAGGCTGAAGATTTACCATCCTTGTCGAGTGTATACAAGTGTCGAAAACACATCTTCGCAAGTACGACATGATCGCCGTGATATTTCTCCGGCAACCTGTACGGTAGCCGCCGGCGCAGGAAAGAGTGCGGTCACCGAAGCGCGTGGATGAGGCCAACCTCACTTTGGACGACAGGAATGGCCGAGTTCCTTCTCGATCTGTCGGCACGCCAAGAACGCGTCCTCAGTCGATGCGAATCGATAAGAACGGCGCGTGCTGACTCCTCGCCCAAGTATCGACATTCATATCGATTCCGTCAAGACGACCTGCGATGGTAGAGAACGCTGGGGGCCGCCCAATAAATGCACGCTCTTTGAAAGTGTCCAGTCTGAGAGAGCGGGTGACGTCCTTAATTTCGCGTCTGCCTGCAAATCAAACAGGTATAGCGAGATTGCAGGGACAACCGACGGACTGAAATAGATCGGTCACTTTCGGTAAACGTTGCTGCGTCTTTCTCTCAAAATGTGATACAGACGCTGTAGTATTTGGACTTCTATGGTAGAACAGACAGAATAGTTTCGGGTTAGCTGTATGTCACGTCGCAGTCCCTCATAGAGATTTCTCCCTTACTACGGTATGTCTCTTGCTTCGCATTACGGTCAATCTGGGATCAAACCGTCGGCCGTACGTGAAAACCAAAAACATCACCCACGACCCTGAAAACGCATTGACCCAGCGAGCGCTCTCTCTGTGCAGGGGGTATCGAGGAGCAAAAGGGTGCGCAAAGGAAGAGAAGGTCCTGACGTGCACAAGTCTGCCGCGGGGAGGCGCGTATGTCGGAGAATCTATTCCATCCCCCTCCTGCTGCTGGCGGCTCGCTTTATACTTGTGTTTTGTTTTGCTCATTTTTAATGGGCGCGGGCGTAAAAAGAAGACGTTCAACCAGAAACACTCGTGGGATATCCCCCGCCCGTGCCTTTTTTTCTCGTCTGCTCGCGAGTGGCGTCAAAATGACGTCACACGGGCGCTTCTCAAGCGGAAGGGGGGAGCAGAGCCATGGGGCAGCGCTTTCGCTTAGCCGCTTTCCGCAAAATGATCTCGCATTTCGCTCTCTTTTCTTGATGCGCAAAGTTTAAAGACACGTTTAAAGCTCGTATATTGCAGGCAAAAGCTTTAGCTATGCGTTACGTCAACGTCGCTTCGCATTTTTTTGCGCGCTGTCGAAGCCTACGTGGACGATGTGCACATTTGTATTGTGTGTCTAAGGATGATAATGGTGATGATTTTAGGACCTTGTAGCCAATCGCGATTATGGTCAGTGGAGGCTTGAGTTCTTATTTCATGCGCTGTTTATTTTTCAGTTGCAGCTCGCGAGTGATTCAGTTTGGTAACAAATAAGCTATGGAGGCATTCCACATTTAGAACATATTTTTCTTTCAGACTGACAGAAGTAAGAAGGTACTGAATGTCACTGTCTATCCGATATTCCAGCTTTTCACCGTCTGCTGCATTGGATATTTCTTCCCAGTTGTGCTTGCTCTCCATCAGAACATCTGTGTGGCCTCGATTTTCCCGCTTCAACCACTTCGTTTCTGACAGCTGCTAAATTAGATACAGGTCAGACGACTTCACCGAACAAAACTAAGTGATGCGCTATACCCCAACCCGGAGACTCGAAAATCGAAGCTGCATTTTAGGTTCGATCTCTCTCGGGCCTCGGAAACGGATCGACTTCGTGGAAATTCCGATCGATATTCTTCCGAAGGAAAGGAATATATATATATATATATATA
>JARGYV010103065.1:41175-53398 GCA_029532675.1 Ornithodoros moubata | reverse complement strand
TTTTTTTTTTCGTTTACTTCCCTTCCTTCTTTTTTGTGATCCTCACACTTGGCACGCACTTGGAGGTCCATATTTTCTGCCCTTTCTCGCGTCTATGTTCTTTTACTTATTTATGTATTTTTTCTTAGTTGTGTGAATGACTGTTAGTGTCCGTCCGGGAGGAGCAGGTCCGCGCCGCATCGACCGATGGACCGCAATGCGTTTGGTGCGCCTGCAGTCACGTGGTTCTGCGGGCTCCGAGTCACGTGACCATGCGGTGTCGCGCGCGTTTTTCATTGCGCACGCGTTTTTGCGGAGCTGCCACCGCGCCACGTGCGTCAGATTCACAACCGTTGGCTGCTAACCAGCAATGGTCCGCGGGATGACAACACGCGAGGCATTTCTAAATCCCGTATTACTCACGGCGTAGTAAAAGCAGGCACATCAAAGTGGTGAACGCAAACCCTGGTGGCCGCAGTGAACGCTCGCACGTTTCCTACATTTCCTATCGTATAATCACAAGAAAGTTTCGTAGTCCCTCGAGATCGATTACACACACGATTAGCAAAAAAGCACAACATCCTAGATACCAATGCCTACGGCAGCAACCCCCCGATATCACACGCCTAAACGAATGTAAATATGTTATCCTTTTCGTGTTGTGCACTTCACGCTTCGCGTCCTTTTGAGCCTTCAGGAAGGAAATAATTAACCACAGATAAATTTAATCAATTTCAGTATACGTATATCTAGCCTGCGATTCAAGCCCAAGGCTCCAGAAACCCTTCTCAGCCACCTCATTCAAAAGCGAAGTCACACAAGTGATGCCGAAACTGCGCATCCCGGACATTCCAAGGCCACGTTGGGTTCCCGCGATCATTTATGCCGTCGGAGACACGTACTTGCCAAATCCACCTCAACGCACTTGACATTGATCGGCGTAGTCCCAATCCCAGTGCCCTGCGTAGACACGCTGTTCTTAGGACACTTTGTCTTCTTCTTCCTTGCCTTGTACTGATACGTATGCATGTACTCCATCCCTTGGTAGCAACAGACAGAGTCGGAGACGGCGTTGGGATCTGACAAGTAGTTTTTTTTTTTTAATGTGAGCACAGTGTACCGTATCAACACGAAGTGGATTCCATCCACACTTGCCCCCGACTTTGTCCCGCTGCAAGCGTGTGATTAAACTTCATCAACTGCCACCAATTTTACACCGGCATTAAAGTCCATTCTGACGTCACTGAATCAAATAAAATGTGACATTCTTGTCTCACAGAATTCACACTTCTAAATTCGAAAGACGAGACGGGTACATGAGGTTTACAGAAAAAAATTTTCTAAAAATCCCAACAAGATGAAGTTATTTGCGTTACAACAGTAGCTGAGAATAGAAACAAGCTCGCCGCCGCGTTACCCTTCTGTGTGCGCTTTGACAACATTCTTCTGCTATGCTTTCTTCTTCCTTTTTTTCCCCCGTCGATTGTGTATATACTTGATAATACGGCAATAAGACTTCCGTGGCGATAAAGGTCAATGATACGGCGATTTCCACATCCTGTTTCCAATCTTCTTTCGTTATAAGCTGTTCGTGCAAAACACAAGGCTTCTTCCCTGCTTCCAGTGGTCCGTCGATTGCTGGTTTGATGAATGCGCGACTTCGGCAACCATAACACGTAAATGTCGCTTATTCACGTAGAACCGTTTGAAGATGAGAAAGTGACGGAGCTGACAAGGATGCATCTTCCACCCACACCTATGCCCTCAACCTTGCAAGTCCTAAGAAGACGTACTGTCCTTGTCGTGCCATTCAAAAGAATTCTGGAACCTACGGGACTGCTCAAGAATAATTAGGCCATTACCGTTCTGACCACTTATAACTGCGTGGACATTATCAATGCGCCAACCTTCGTATCATATTACACGCTGTACAGCACGAAAAACTGTGATACGAGGCTCAGTATCAGAAGAACTGGGGTCGTGTCCGACGCAAGAAAAGCGGAGGTCGTTTCCCGCGACCACACTGAAGCAGACGACAGCTGTTTTCCATTGCGCCTTTTTTGGAACAGATGACGCGCAATAGAAGAGTGAGATTGAGTCACGCGTGACGTCATCGACCACCATCTTCCTTTTTCGGGAACCAGAAAAAGACGTTTGCCTTCCTTCCTCGCGGTAACTTCATTGTGAGCTGAAAGTTAATAAGGAAAGATTTGGACGGGCACTGCTTCACGGTTCAGGTGGTAAAACCTTTTATAAACTCTGTAAAGAAGAAGTGTGAATGCCTTACGAAGAATGCTTGAGAGAGAGAGAGAGAGAGAGAGAGATGGACCCTTTCTGACCGCGCGTTATGCAATGGAGTGGAGATGGCATCCTCGTTTTGTTGTTCTTGATGAAGGGTTACACAACGAACGACTCGATTTGGATTTGTGAAGATGCAGAGAGATATGAAGATGCGTACGGAAGGATTGTTCGATAATTTTATTTCGAGGCTGAAGAAGAAGGCGAAGCAGAATTTCGTTTACTCTTCATTGGTAGGCAGAAACGAAGAATATCCTTATGTAGGTATGAAGAAATTTCCATAGAGATGTCTCCGCATGTTCGAGTCGTTTGACAGGGCTGATGCAAGTAGACAGTGACATGTGTCAGAAAATAAAGAGTAGGGAGAGAGAAGAGACGTGGAACCGCATAAATACAGACTTCTTCATTCCGTTCTCTTATAATTTATTGATTCTTCGATTGATTTTAGGCATTAGGTCATCGCAGTCCTTCATTCAGATTCTTTTACCACATTAAGTATTATACCACTATTGTTATGCACGCGGTTACACGCTGTAAACTAACAGGACCATTTGAAACGAAACACAATGTTTAAAGTTTAGATACAAAAAAAAAAGCTAACTTCATTGTGTTCTTTTTCAACTTGACCCGAGCGCGAAGCTCCCTTTATACAGTCAGCGATAGAAAACCGAATATGCAGACGCGATGGAATGATCATGTATGTGTTGCAAGCGTGTCTCGCCATTGTCCCCAATTTCGGAGCAGATGTCGGTGACCCAGTGCGCGTAAAAAATGTCCTGAATGTTGAATAGGCAAGGAGGGTGTGGCTGGCTTCTCATTTCCCTCCGACGCCCTAATATCCTCTAATGTTTTACCCGTGCAGGATCACACGATGGAGGACATCTCTCTGAGACCCAAATCTCTCGACTGTTCTCGCTACAATCATCGTCTTTTTCATCATCGACTGCGTAGGGACCAAATATCGCTTCATTTCCCCATTCTGAAAAAGTAACCCTGTCGGAATTTATACTTTCATAATTCATTGGATCTAATTCAATAAAACATCACACCTGCAACCTAGAGATATTTGTCTGATAACGTATCTTTGTTTGGGGATAACAAATGGATTATTGGAATCAAACAACAAGCCCGTGAAGAAGGAAAACATGTCCAGCATGGATTTTATACGATTTTCGCATGTCGCACGCCTGAAGCATATACAATCCGTAAGAAAACTGAAATGCCAATATGCATGTAAAAGAACGCTTCTGTTGTCCAAGTCAGTGTTTCTGTGTTGATGAAGAGGTCATATGTATGCTTGGAGCGTCAGTGATAAGAGATCCTTATAAAGGCTCCTCCAACGTCTAAATTGATGTTTCCTTCTTGATATCTATGTCTCGTCTGTACTTGCAAGAAGTCATAGACAGAGATTGTAGAGAAAGATAGGGATGCAGCTCTCAGTGGGTACAGAGCTGCTTACGCCAGGGGTGAGCTTTGTTCATTCTAAGACTGAACCGCTTGTTTGAACTACCTAATTCATCTAAAACGATGTTACACCTGTCTTATTATCTGGTGTAAGCTTTAATAAACACAGAGGATATTCGTCCGTTCTCTTCGTCAAGAGTATGGGAGGACGCTATGATTATAAAAAAAGCCAGATCAACAGCTTTGGTACCCTAAAATGTCGGCCGCGATGACTATAACGCCTGCTTTCTGGACTCTTTCTAGGTCTTCACCTTTAAATTCATTCACGTTTAAGTACGATGGCACTGAAAGCTTTTTACGAAATGAATAAGCCTTCACAAAGGTGGGACTACACATTTCACGATCTCCCTGAAAACCTCTAATTGTAGTAAAAAAAAGTAAAAATAATAAAATAAGTAAGCAAATAAAACACTATAAAAAATAAAAGTTCTTTAACGAATTTCAGAACAAATTGCAAGTGGTGTCTGAGGAATATCTCGTGCGAGAAACCATTAATAATTGTAACAATTGTAATATTAACAACTATTGCTTTACTTCGCGAGAAAATTGTGATCATGAGCGACAGCAGATTGGAATATGGCCTGCCTCCGAATTACTGTCGTCCTCGGCCAGGATCGAACCCGTAACCGTGGGAATCGGTCGGCGGGGGAACATATATGTTTTGTGGTGGTGCCTGGTGCGCATGGCGCCTAGCCAATGAGGCGATTGACGATATCCTGGATAGGCTGTTTTGTATGTTTAATCAATGTTGAGGGCACCTCGTCGTCATCAACAACAATTTAGTCGACTGCAAGTTTCGGGGCAGT
Organism: Ornithodoros moubata; assembly: GCA_029532675.1. NCBI lineage: Eukaryota > Metazoa > Arthropoda > Arachnida > Ixodida > Argasidae > Ornithodoros > Ornithodoros moubata. The sequence goes on along the minus strand of JARGYV010103065.1, from coordinate 48,851 downwards.
AAATGAAATAACGTGTCTATTCAGAACGTAAGTATTTTTGCGATCAAGAAACTCAAATCCAGAAGCAGAAAGGAAACACAAGACAATATAGTATGAATTATATTTAACACGGAAGCAGGTACGGATACGGTATGGACAACACAGTGAAACGAGAGGGCGCCACTTGCACAATACGCTCATCTTGCGGCCCCAATCGCAAATATCTCTCTCTTTCGCTCATTGCTTTTACGCAATTCACCCTTTGGCATTTGGCAACTTCGGGGTCAGAAAGAATGGCAAATTTTGTCGCCTAAAATACCCGCCATTGACGCACCGTGTGTTTACGTCGCGCTGACCTTGAACGGAAATTCCTCTCTGTTTTTCTCTCGCCTTACGATGGCATGTAATTGTTCTGCAGGGATAAAAACTTCCGTCGTCGGTTTGCTTACAGCAGAGGGCAGCCGTCATCGCTATGCCTCCACTCGTATAATCTTTTTATGCGACCTGGGTTTTATGGCTTCGCTCCACAGCCGGGTATTCGCAACAGCTTTTGCTGGTTTTCGTCCCGGGTGTGCTGGGAAAATGGCCTGTCATTCCAATACCTTTATCGTGGTTATTACTCTTCTTCGTTTTTCTTCATTTTTGCCGACCTAACTTTGACGTTACGTTTCGGCACTGCCTACATAAACAGTCATTGTTTTTAGTACGTTGGCGGGAAAGGCTAGGGAGCAAGAACAAAAGCAATGAGCACGAAATGCTCCAGATGATCGAGACTTTCACTTCCTGACTTTGATTTATGTATATATATATCTTCTTTTTTTATCATGGTTTAATCATCACCAACAGTTTTGGCGCACTGTGGTCTTTGTAGACGATGCACCAAAAAAACTCGAACCATCATCATCATCATATCCTTTTTTTGTTGTTGTTGTTGTTCTTGCTACTACTGTATCCGCAACTGTGTACTGCACATAGAGAGTTCAGGACAAACTGTCACTGGGAAAAACGTGCCCGGAAACAATGTCCACCGGACGTAACGTCCCTGGAAAAAATGTCCCCGGAAGAAATGTCGCCTGGAGCCAAATTTGGGAACACTGCGTTACCAAAGTCACAGCGTATGTGTTTTGAGAACAGGATTTGTTTACTGATTTTAAGTGGATATCAAAACAAAGGAATGTCAGGGAGTTTCTGTAGGCGGACAGCTACGACTATCACCGTTAACATCTGAGCGTCATGCAAAAAGAGATCTGTTTAAAGAACCTTCTTTCTTCTACTGTTGTCTTCACTACACTTTAAACGCAGATGACTCTCTCTCTCTCTACTCTTTAATACCCAAGAAAAACCCCTTACACACAGCCGATCATAGGATTCGACCCCACAACCTCCCAGTCTTTGGCACGTGCCTGGTCAGGGAGACAGCCCACTCGGCCATTCCGCTGACCATAACGACGCCCGCGAGGCTGTTCAACTTGCCCGTCATCATCACATATGATACACGCACAAACATTCACAAACAACCTGAGAAAAGTATATTCTGAGATCGGTATTCAGTGACTCTAGTCAAATTGATAACGTGTGACAAGTGCCAAGCGGAGCTCATAGAGGATTTTTTAAAGCTTTTAAAATCTGAAATTCACGCAAGTCTCAACCACAAATGTTAAAGTACTGCAATTCTGATAGCACACACGATTCTAGCACGATAAAAGCAACATACTATCTCAAATATTCCAAAAGGGACATTTTTTCCGGGAACATCATGCCCAGGGGACATACTTTCCGGGAACATCTCTTCGGGGGACATTTTTTCGGGGTCCCCTACATACAGACTACTGCTGCAGACGAACATCGCGGCACAGTTATCGCTTCCTTTGTTCCGGCCATTTCTATCTGATAGGGGTGCAAGACGCGTCAACGTACACGGTGTGTAATGTACCTGAACTGTGCGATTTGCCAGCTGAACCACGTACCTGCACCGAATAAAAAGGCTGAGAGTGATACCAAATTTCGTGTAAACAAATCTAAAACAGCAGGAACAGCTAAACCAAAGAGCCTAAAACTGATAGCCACTGAAGTCGTCACGTTTAGCGACTCTCTGTGACCGTATGCACGACCAGGCCACGATATACGGGTTGTCCAGATGCATACAGCTGAATATTGTCTTTGAGGGCTGTTATTCACTTGAAGGACGGACAGTATTTCGACGTTGCAGCCGTCTGAGTGGAGGCAGAGAAGTCACAATGCATTTTGACGACGATTGGGCAGTCTTGTTCGCGAACAGTGCGCTGCCGTGAGGGTCAGCGACAAAATCAGGACACCTGAGTCTCGAATAGACGTTGACGCAAATGACGCGTTCATTATCCGGTGAACTGCTGACGCACACACGTCGCTGTTCACAGCAAATCACCATTGACATGCTGAAATGAAGAAAAACGGCTGAGAGAACGGAACGGTGGGAGGGATTCGTAAACTTGCCTCAAAATAATTTCTCGCTCATTCATGTGGACCCAAAGGGAAAGGGTTTGGTTCACGTTGAGCTAGTAGAGTACGCACAAATGGGTGAGTGGACAACAAGGGAGAGAGACAACATCCCTCTCACATCAGAAAAAGTTGATCCGATCCTCCCTATTGTCTGGTACTTTTGTTAGTTTCGTGTTTCGAAAGAGTCTTGTCAGAATTAAGAGAAGGAAGAGGACAAATCTTCCAGATGTCAGTGAACACTGGGTTCTCGACACAGGAGCCATGGCGTGTACAGGGTTCGTTAATAATGTCCACGACGTACGGAATGGGCTCACTGCAGTGGCCATGTGTATAGGTCACGCCACGTGTAACAACGATCAAGATGGAACAATATTGATTCTCCCATTCCTCTTAGGTTGCAAACAAACGGTTGAATTATTGAGCGATTCATCAGTAGCGGGGCTTTTAGCAAATAAATAGGGACATGAAAATACTCCGTATGGGGTGACAGTGAGTACAGTGATCAGGAACCGTAGGAAACGTACGAATGCAACAGTGGAGGCACCATCATGACGTCATTTCGGAAACCATTGAGCTGATTTATTATAAGTATCCTTACTAATCCTGGTCGGTGAGCCTTCTGACATGCACGTAAATAGGAAAGTGTACTTACTACACACTCCAAGGAAAACATGTGGGCAAATAACTAAAAGGGTACTGACATATAGGAATGGCACGCTCTTTGCCACCCGTTTTGTGCAAACTCATGGAAACGCATGCGTATTGTGGCACTGTGAGAGAGTCTCGGCACTGTTTCTTAAAAGTCGACCCTCCTCAAGTTCAACTTCTAGCTTTCGCTGTTACTTTGATCACAGCCGGCCCTGAGTTTGCTCTTGGGAACATCTTGTTCTCGTCTCACGCTCAATCGCTAAAATCATAACAGGTTAGATTAAATTACGGCTTTGAACATATGTGCAAGCCGATACAAAATACTCCCATGGTTAAACAGCATGGACTCATGGTTTACCGACCTCATAATAAATGTAGATTGCATTTCGTCTACCGCCATCAGCGTTATTAGATTCAATGCTGCAGACACTCATCTGTGGATCTATCAAAGACCTCGCAGGGGACGTGGAGACGCACTTAATTAATTCGATCAATAATGTGAAAGGAGGCGTGCTAGCTAGTGTGAATGAGAAATAGGTAATGTATCCCTCAGTTCGGGTACAAGAGGACGGTGACAAACGAGGAAGGTGACAGAGAACTCAGAAACCAGGAAAAAAATAAAAAATAAAAATTTCATCCATATCGCACTTTTTTTTTTTTTTTTTTTTGCTCGTTTCTGAGTCCCCTGTCGTCTTCTTGTTTCTTTCCGTTCTTTTCTCCCCAAACTCAGGGATATGTTACCTATTTCTTACTAATTATTGTGGTTCTTAATATCCCAGTTCAAACTGCAACGCTTTCTGTTCCGTCCGGTTAGCGATCATATCGGCAGCAGTTTTTTTATTTTATTTTTTATTTTTTTTTCTGTCACACCCGGAAGCTTTCATACAATATGTCTCTTCCCTGCAGCTTGCATCAGCGCTACATACGGAAGCAGACGACGTCGAGAACGCGAAAAGCGATGCCGGCCGTTGCTTCGGTATCCGTGGCGGCATCTAGTGGCACATCATTCAACTTGTAACGCTAGGGTTTTTTTTACTTTTTTATTTTTCTTATTGACCGAACATACATTATTCGTTTATGTATATATACTCGTCCAGTTTCGGCGGTGGAGAGCTATAAAAGTGTTTACTTTATAGATTCGTATTTGTCGTTGCATTGTTTTAACAGTTTGTAGCAGTGTAGTGTTTGTAGTTCAATTGTGTTGGGCGCGTAGTGCGTAGTTCGTCCGATTTATTTACAGTTCCATGGCATATTATCGCGCACTAGCGTCACCTTCCAGTTTACAACTTTCAGCTATGCATGATTAATGGCTCACTGTACAAAAGATAATAACAAAAATAAATAAAAATATCCGTCGAGCCGGATTCGAACCAGCGACCTATGGATGACTTTATATATCTACTACAGTCCACCGCTCTACCAACTGAGCTATCGACGGAACATGCGTTAACTCTCTTATCAGTGAAATTGAAATAAGGTGTATAATCTGCTACGAAAACATCCACACTTCAGCTTGTCAGCGGTCCATTCCGAATCTATGTCGACAAAAATGTATCTATTCCATAATACATGAGCCCTTTTCAAAGCAGACAAATCTGCCTTAGGCTTCTAAATTTCTGTTTGCATGAACGCAGTACCCATATCAGCGAGACTGCGTACTCGATACCAACGTAACACACTTCCTGATTCGACTACATAAGACAAAACAGTGAGCAACTACGTCCTTAGAAAAACATTTAATACTATACAAGCTCCAAATGTCTCAGGAAAACTTAAAACATGCCCCAAAATAACACAGATTGTCGTAAACAAATAAAAAAAATGTGGATTCCAATAAAGATTAATAAATAAACGTGTAACAAACCGGCTTAAAACAATGCTCACTTAAAGAACTCGTTCAGCGTCCTCACATTCGTAGACGTCTTAGCATTCGTAGCCTTCAACTTTTTTTTAGGCTTTCCTTTCTTTGGCGCAGCTTCTAACTTCTTCCTTTTTGAAACGTGTGTCCTATCTGGACTGCAACTCAGGTCAGATGCTAGGTGATAGTCCTTGTGCTCTTGCATCTCCCACACTGGAATATTTTTTCCACATCGGTCACATTTCTGCACTAACTCGTGACCAAGTTCGGAAACTTGCCCATCAGTATCAACAGCATCCTTTTCCTTCGGTGCTCGTTCTGCAACAGTCTTGCTGCCCAAAACTTTGTGTTGTGCATTGCGTAAATAGTTCTCACACTGACCTAAGCCAATGTCCGTAGAACCAAGTGTTCCAATATGATCACAGTCTTGGTCATCATCTGCAGCTGAACAGCTCTTGGAGCTAGAGTCGACTGCTATGCTGGTATTGCGATTATCTTTTGTAGAGACACTGCTTGTGAAGTACTTCCTCAGTCCTGTTAACTTCCTGTCTGCTGCTGCATCTGACTGCTTTATTGAGTTCTCTATCTCGTCCTTAATGTTTTCTGGCAGGAAAGGCAGAACAGAGACGTCAACTGCTTTAGGGTCGACAAGAAACTCTTGCTGCTTGTCGGGCATGGGTGGCCCCTTAGACCCGGTCGTCTGTTGTTCTTTGCAGGTCTCTGACACATCATCCCTTTCTGTCTCAGTACGTTCTGATAGAAGCTGCATCAACTTCTTAGCAAATGGTTTTTCTATGTTGGATTTTTCTTGTTTGGATGTATCAGATGGACCGCTCTCATCAGCACCTTTCTCTTGTACGGCGCTTTCTGTGGTTGTCCCTGCTGTTGTAGAAACACTTTTGGACTCCGTCAATGTAGCTGTGCTCATGGCAGGGCGTGCGGATAAAAACTTTGATATGTCCTGAGTGCTCTCTCCGAGTGAATCTCTGAATTTGCTCGCTGCCAGCGAGATGTTGCAGAGCGGAGGAGTCCTAACAAATAGAAAGCACAGGTTTTTGTGGTGTTAGTAACGCAAACATGTTCGCAAACCTACCCAATGAACGTGTTTCAGACAGAACAGATATTTCAAACACCACAGATCCACAGTAACATAAAATCTTAATAAACATATATGCCCCGAGGTACAAGGAAGCACATGTGACATGTTTGTGTCATTACATTTGGTGTGAAACAAGCCGTACATGTCCTCAAAATTCACAGGTGAATGCATAGGTCATGCACGGATGTAGGAAAGCATACCAGTTCTCATTCGTCGCAGTGTTTAACCTTGTCAAAACAGCTAGTGCGTCATGTGCTATTTTTCCGCTGTCATACGTCGTGAGCTGACACGAGCGAGATATTGCGGTACCCTGTGATGCGTGGTTCTGTCTTACTCCGATCACCAGCAACTGAGCACTTCTACCGTTCTGGAAGAGAAAGCTCTCACTTAAGTCTTACCTATGTCTGTATTGCCAAAGTATTGCCAAAGCATTGCCAAAGTTGCCTGTATGGCCTACCTGCTCTTTGTCGCGCTGCAGACGCTCCGCAAGCTCTTCAGCAAGTTGCTGGACCCAATACTTTACCTACGATTTCACAACATTGCAACTTGATCAACGTCAGACAGTGTGAAAAAAAGGGGAAGAAAGAAATATGAACTTCCATCACCTTTTCCTTTGTGTTCAAAGCAAGCTTGCCATTGAAATTCTTCCCACAGCCAATTGACTTCGCAAGTTTACGGAGGCTTACTGGTTCATGGTCAATTCCTCTGACCAGCTGGTACAGCCAAGACCTTCAATGGTTCGTACAGGAACAAACCAATGACTCTCTTTTCTCACGTTTATAACAGGAACAAAACAACGGAAACGACTTCCTACTCACCCAACTTTTTCACCGAAAGTGTTTACGAGAGTTTCTTGGGAAAAACGTGCCACCTCGCCCAGAGTTTCCACCTGAAGCTTCTCTTTTATATCTTCACCGAGTTTGCCGCCCAGGTTTCTTCTGCAAAGAACCAGAGTGCTATAAAATGCTGTTTGCGTTCATGTCTGTTTGTGTGAACTGGTTAATGCAGTAGCAGTAGCGGTTACTATTAAGTACAGACCGTTCGAGGGTCTAACATAGTCCAATGATTGTATTTCTTAAGCTCCCAGCTTCCAGAGCACGGCTACGTGACTATCTTTCAACAATTTTGAAATGCTTGTCTCTTTTGCTCATCTTTCTCGCTGTAACGTACTATGTCAACCAAAACTTAATGTTCGTCATATCTGAACTGTGGTCATCTGTTAAATTTACTTACAGGTTTTGTACAGGCAATGTAACGAAGAGACCGGGTACAGCACTCTGAGGTAAGATAGTCTGCTGATTCGGCTTGTGCAAACCACAAGCGAGTTTAGCCAAGACCTAACAGGCAGAAACATAGAATCTCACCCTCTTGTACAAGACAGCTTTTTAAGCACTGGGTAGCAAAAGCTTGGGTATTACCAGTACCAACTGCTTCTCTTTTATCAACATCTAGAGAATCCACAACCTGACTGAAGGAAAAAAAACAACCAGAATGAAAGCAAAACAATGTTGTAAAATAGTTTACACAATTATTTGTCAACTGCAACACATGCTTCTCTTCTTCTTTTTTGATATTGTGAAGCACAATAAGACAACAGCAAGCAAAATGAGAAGG
>JARGYV010103065.1:0-41162 GCA_029532675.1 Ornithodoros moubata | reverse complement strand
AAAAAAAAAAAAAAAAAGCAAACATGAAAACAGCAGGTCAGAGGTATGTCTAACAATGTTCCACTGTGTAGGGCATGCTGCTAAAACCATTAGTCCTTAATGCTGTACCTTGTTGTGTGCAATCCCGGCTGAGCACCTGTAGCCTGTCTTCTGGAGGATGGCTGCACGGATTTCCTCCACCAATTTAGCGGCACGGGCAAGCAGGTGCTCCGGGGAATCCACGCCGGTACCCAAGAGCCACTCTGAAAGGGCTGGAGGGGAACACTTTTCTTCACTTTGCACACTCGATTTGACACAGGTAAAATAAAACCTTTTTGCATAATATCTGGATGAGGACCATTAAACACGAACACTGCTATCCACACTTTAAAATGCTTGCCATAGATACATTGTGTAATCGATTTACCTCCGATGCATCCATCTGGATGACTCTCGGTGCTCACTACGTGAGTGTTGGGTAGGTCGCCAGGTGCAACAAGCATGTCTGCCCCTAAGACGTCCGTAAGGTCCAAGTAGGCTTCGTCAACACTTGCTCTTTCAATGATGCTCGCGTACTGGCTCATGACCTGAAGGACCTCTGCACCAGCATCACGGTACCTTCCCGGAACCATAAAGCGTGTGTGTTATGTCCTCGCCAGTAGGTTTTGTTTGAGTGCCAGAAAGTTCTCATTCAAGATAATACAGGCTAATAAAATGGTGTCTAGCATACATTAGCATTCAAACTCCTCGGCTTCCTCAGACCTGCATTGGGCATTCTAACTAAATTATGACCTTCAAACAAATTACAAAATTATAAAACAAGGTCAAGTAATTTGCCAACTCCATGAAGACCATTCATGGTCAGAAGAACAGTGTTTGAATCGGGCCAAAAAAGCAACCACAAGTTAACTCCACTGAACATCCACAATAAACATAAGATCGGGGGGCAGGGGCGAGGGCAGAAGAGTGATGCAAGAATCCCAATCTTCTGTGTTCATCAATACCAGCTATCCTGTTTCCTGGTCATTCCTTCTACAATATCAGTGTGTCATGCCTGTTTTGCAATCTTCCCCAACTTTTCCAGCTTTTAGGCACTACCTGAAGTATCTCACACACTGGTTCTCCAGACTGACAGACTTTCCACAAGACTGCAGTAATGCGCTGTAAGCCTACAAATGACATGACGTCCCGTACTGCTCAAAACTATGACCAAATTCAGCACCTTGTCAGGTCAGCTTTTCCTCTGACTTCAGGGACTCTGAAGAGATGAATGTCAGGGCAAAGCTTCATGGCTGCATCGCCCCGCATTCCACGTTTGACACCGGCTGCCCGGGCTTCATAGTTGACCGCGATTAACCTGGGAAGGACGGAGGTCAACACACTCGACCACATCAAGAAACACATCACCCACCCTCCTCCTTTGAATTGGTTGTATTGTGAGACAGCACAAGGTTTTCCTTTGTATTGTGGTGCAAGTTTTTCTTCTACTTGCACATAGAAACAGTCCATGTCAACCAACACTACTGCTCGATGCATGCTTGATGGTTCGCCTGAGTAGAACATGTTCCTCTTACTGTTGGGAACTTGAAAGAAATGAAGAGGGTCACCTTTTGGCAGCCTGTACTTTGAAGATTTAGTCTTTGCCCATCTTTTCCAGAGTACCAATAGTGTGTTAGCAGTGTTACGTTGCACAAGGCTGCCTAATCCGTACCAAAATGTCGTGCAGATCATTAAAAATCAAAGGCCTGTGAAAGCCTCGCTGGAACCTGCCTGCAAAAAATAAAAAAAACTGAAATGGCAAAAAATGTATATAAGCTTTACTGCATTAATTAAGTGGTTCCTTCAAGTAGTTTCTTTTCACTAACAAATTTTATCACTAAATGATAGCACACTCACTGAAATTGGAAAAGTTTATCACAAAAATCTGCAATCACCATTTATTCCAAATGAGTATTGTTGAGCACATTCTCTCCCATGCACAAAGAGTGGGTGAATGTTGTTTTCATCCGAGTTTAATGTTACAGACAGTTCCACAGGCCTGTTTTTGGTTTTGGCAGTCGAGAAGCCTGTCATGTGGCCATTTTCAGTTTAAGAGGACAACTGTTGCAGCGCTGTGGAATACGTCTTTGATGTAAAATGCACAGGTCATGCATATATGTAGTTTATTAAACAGTACCATACAACCAAAACAAGACTAAAATGCTACCAAGATCACATACACTTACAAGAAAGAATCCATATAAACAGCCTAAAAAAAATACTAACATTTAGAAAAACTAGAGCAAGTAAATATGTACAAAACAATAGTTTCACCCACATGTTAAAAAACTAAGAAACTGGGGGAGTCAAGTTCATGCAATGTTCATAAAATGCAAGAGGGGGAATTCATTTTGTATACACCAATCCGGATATGTCCTCCTGCAGAGGAACTATTTTTGCACTTTCTGCAAAGATCATTCCATCAAGGTACAAAGACATCATATACCTTTTGTATCTTCTCCACAGTTCATGCACCAATTTAACTGTACGGAATAAACAAAAACATAAAATCTAGAAGCGTTTAAAATTGTTCGGTGAAATGCTTCAAACAATTCGACCATTCTCGAAGCATTTTCTAATCCACGACTCAGTTACGACCTGTGCAATATTTCTACGATTTTCGTCGCAACCTTCTGGTTCTGACGGCCACCTGCTAGTCATGTCTGCAACTACCAAGTGGGTCACGTCCCCATCAACACTTTCAGCCGTTCGGCCTCCGCAGAGCTCAATCATTCTTTTCAGCAGAGATGAATTCACGTTCCTCTCAAAATAAAAGACGCACTTCCTAAAAATTGCCCATGAAGGAACTGTATCGAATTCTTCAGTTTCAAATTCTCTCATAAAATCAGAGTCAACCTTCTCCACCTTTTCCTCTGGAATTCTTTCAAATATGAGACGCAGCTTTTCACACGTCACATCGGCAGTATAGCTGTCTCCAAACTCATCATACACTTGGGAGAGAAGTTTTTCTGTGTCCACACTCGCACCCCAGAGATCAAATGGCTCCCAAAGTTCAAAGTTGCCCGATTTTAGCCGATGAAGAAAGCTCTCCACTTTCACAACATCATATCGTTTCGACTTCAATAAGCTCTTCACTCTAAAATTGTCCTTGGCAGCAATGACACAAAATGTTTCTGGGCCAGGGTTCTGAACAATAGTCCCACCGTTTTGGACGACCAACACTTCAAGGTCCTGTTTTGAATGACCTTCACAGCCTGTCACAATGCAAACTTCTTTGCCTTTAAGAATGTTACATTGAACCATTACTCCAGACGTGTCGGTCGCACGGAAGTGCCTGGCGACTTCGATGAGTTCGTCACGAATGCGTGGCTTTTTAGTGGGAACATTGTCGTCTGAAAGTAGACTGACAGCTAATTTCCCAGCAGCTTTACTGTCGAGCTCACTGGCTTCTCTGAATGTGAGGACATCGTACCAGGGCTTGTCGTACCGAATTGCCACCACTCTGGGAAAACGAAGAGTTACCCCCGTCTGGAAGCGGTCACTTTTTGTCATCTCGGATGCTTTGACCTGCACTACAAAAGAATCAAACGGTTCAACATACAGGTCCGGTTGCTCTTTATGCCCAGGCGCGAGCACAATCGAGGTTGGTGGACATTTTGGGTTGTACACCTTCCACTTAGACTCAAGCTTGGAAAGAAGCTCGTCCAGCTCGTCTCTACTGTACCCGGATCCCACTTTGGCAAAAGACAAGAATGAAGCGGGATTATTTTGCGCATCATGTCGGTCGCTGGCTACGCCAAGGAGAAAATGGGACAGGATACCGCTCCGGTGACCTTCCCCATAATAGCCACCGAGAATGAGAAGGTCGAGATCGGACACAAGATTTGCGACATACTCGGGCTTTAGCTTGAGCCACCCACCCTTACGAGTGTTTGGCTTGTACACGGAATTCATGTTTTTTATCAGGATGCCTTCCTCACGGTTATCGATAGCTTCATTAAGAAACCTAATGGCATCTTCTTTGTTGGTACCACATTTTCGTTTGGAAATTACAAACCTCCCTTCCTGTTCAATAATGGATGAGTCCAGTATGAGTACTCGCTCGCGTAAAGGCCTATTTGTGAGTATCTGACCGTTCAGCATGAGAATATCAAAAACAACAAAACAGGGCTGGCAGCGACTGTTAGTGTGCAAGCTCTTGACGTCAACATTTGACCCTTTCCAGACAAGTTCCTTTCTCCCGGGGTCATAGACCACCATCTCACCGTCAAGAATGCAACTCTCAACATTTTCCTTGAAGCAGTGGGTGATATGCTGCGTGAGTGAGCCCTCAACATCACTCTCACCAAAGTTAGAGCTGTAATCTTTACTTCCTCGACTGAAGTACTTAAAAAGGGCCCGATCTTTATGAATTTGCAATCTCTCGCCATCGAATTTTGTTTCAGCAAAGAAGGGCTCGTGTTTCATCAGCCTTTCGACCGTCTTAGGTTCAGCTCGCTCAGCAAGCATGGGGCGGAATGGAGAAAACAGTGAAATCTCTGCTTCGTGCTGCCGGAAGTTTGTGTCTTTCAATTGCAAGCACACTTTGGCAAGGTTACTCGTCACATCAAACAAATCCCTTGCATCAGGGTGGTAAGCATTGAACACACTCTGTTCACTCACACCCATTTTCATGTCTTTTAAAATCATTCTGATGAGCCACTTCTGCTCTGATGCCGATGTCTGGCGCAGCAGGGAACACAGCTTCCTTTCGACTTCTTCCCTGTCACGTTCAGAACCGGCGTTTGAAATTTCGTCCAGGTATCGGTTGACGGCTGCGACAGTTAAGGAACCCTTTATAGGACATCGGTTTTTTAGGACAACATAGGCGACGCTAGCAAAATCACCCACTTCAGCATGGGCTATCTTGGGAGCTTTATAGTTGAGGAGCTTCTGCGCATCCGCGCTATCTTTTGCAAGGACGAGGATTTGAATGTAAAGCTTGGCCAAAGTGGTCTCCTTGATGCCGTAAGCAGGCCTTCCTTTATCCAGATGAGGCAACAGGAGCCTCATCGCTGGGAAAAAGGAGTCTTCTTGGCCACCAGCAGGATCGTTTTCGTGCAGCTGATCGTCAAACTCCCGCCAATGGCTGATGAAGTCAGAGAGAAGTTTTCGCTTTTCATTCTTATTCTGCTTGCTCGATATCTTCTCGCACAGCTTACAAAGGTCCCGAAAAGGCACCTTATCGGCTACAGTGCACATTGCATTCATACAACCAGAGAGCGTTTCTTTAGAGTCTTCGCAAGATCCATCACCTACCATGTATGTCTTCCGATTTTGTTGTTATCCTTCACGGACATGTACTATCCTGGCGGCATGAATATTTCCAACGGCGATGGTAACTATGGCAAGAGCACCGAACATAGTGAATCACGCTGAACGTGCTCCGGCAGGCTCAAAGTACAAGCTGCCAAAACATATCACACACGCGCCTGTATTCTTGTGCGTACATGTAAAAATATATAGAGCACGTCACGGCTGAAGCGGAACAATAATACGCGTGGCGATGAGGCTGCTGGAGAATCACTTTCGGTTTCTGCTACGAAGCAAATGACGGATCTATTTTGCGTTATTACTTGTCGACGAACTAGTGTAGGTGACACAAGGTGGCCTTCTTAGTAGTAGAAGCTTTCCGTTTTCATAAAAACTACAACAATAACGCTGCATGACATGAGGCAGTTACATGATGCATATTCTTGCTCTTGCATGCTTCTGCAGCTGCCATTCTCCTGTTGCTATCAAATTAAATCTTTCGCATGACTAGGTGACGTCATCTATATATATCCTGGCGTTCTGTGCCACCTGCGCCTTCTATGCGTAGGAAATGGCGCCCCTCTACAGAGCTAATCCTAATCAATGATGACTGTGCCCGCTATAACAAATCCCGAACCGCGAATCAGTATCCCGGTTATAGCGAACCGGACTGTCCCGCACACCACGTTCGTTATAGACGCAGAGGTGGCAAGGGTGCTCCCTAGAAAAATCTAACAAGGGGACTGGAGGGGAGGGTTGCTAAGCTTGGACCTCTTGACATGAAGACGCTGCATCGGTCTAATGTTCGAACTGAAACGGCTTTGAAGGAAAGAGGCATTGTTTCACGACTTTCGAACCTCTATATTTCTAGATATACAAAGTTGTCAAAAAGAAATAAAAGAGAAAGAAAGACGACGTCTGCATAGCTGCATGAGGTCATCCGTGGACCAATGTTAGCGCTAATCCGAACAACGAGTTGCCTATATCATTTGGCGGAGGGCCTAACGTCAGAGCAGACGCTGAATCAGAGCGCGCACAAACTTCACTCATGATGCGAATATTGCCACGACAAGAGCCGCTGCTCTTCGGTTGGTTACTTGTGGATACAGCCTCGGCATTCTACCACAAGGGGCATGCTATCTGAAGTGAAGATAATCGTAGCAGCTACTCCAGATTAGCGGTGGCGCTGTATGCAGTGAGAGACGGCGGAAGCACGTATATCACTGAGTCGTCATGGCCCGAGACCTCCCCCCAACATATCGATGACGTTTCCTTCTTTGTTTGAAAATTGATTAAGCCAAATTATATAACATAACGACGATAACAAGGATGTCTGTATGAGATAACATTCCAGACGAGGCTAAAGGGAAGCCGCAAAGACTGCCCAGCCGGACTGGCAGTCGGACATATAGCCGAGTGCCATGGCAAACGGGATCGGAAGCATCGCTTTTTGGATCGTGGTATGCTGTTTCGTGCGTAGTGCTAGGACTGCTACGAAGACATGTGAGTATCGTGACTTGCTGGCCAAGGTCCACGTGACGTTTTGCTAATGTATGCCTTGAGTGTACGTACCAACTCAAGATATGACAGCTACCTCATGCAGATAACTCTCATGGAAACATCTAGCTACCCTTTTGCGAGGCATTTCTAGCGAGAAATGACTTACGACGGCCAACTTCACCCCGATTCCTGTGCTTTAATGGCTTCCTGCGTCTCAACAAGCTCACACCTTTTCTTTTAAAATCTTGAGCTTGCAATGCTTCCCACAGAAATTGTTTTGTGGAATGTGCCAAAGAGGTTGAACATTACGGAGTTTTAGTGAATCGTTTGAATCGTAGTGAATTATTTACCCCTGGCCTCTCGTCTTAGTTACGTAGGCCAGACCGGCCGTCGTCTGAATACAATTAACGAAAGTAGAGACAAAATGCAGGCGAGTTGGTAGCTATACATGATGAAAAACCTCGGAGAAATGAAGGAATGAAGGAAACCCAAAGGACTGACACACACACACACAGAAATCTCCAAACTACAACTTATTGTTGGAGATTTCTGTGTGTGTGTGTGTGTGTGTGTGTGTGTGTCAGTCCTTTGGGTTTCCTTCGTTCCTTCATTTCTCCGAGGTTTTTCATCATGTCTGAACACAAGGTTTGTTGACCACAAAAGGAACGCGGCATCCCTTTAATAAAGGTCGGAACTTGTTGAAAACTGTAAAACCTCCTTTTTGAGGAGATGATTGCCATTGAGAAGTTGTGTGACCGTTAAGGCGGAACACAAACAAATAGTACAGAAAGGGACTTGTGCCAATGTGGCGTCTGTGTCCCACTTGCTACCCATCGGGAGGTTGACCGCAACATAGGAGTTGGTGGTCATTAAAGGGTTACTGTGTCTGAGAACTTGTTGTGGTTGTCTCCCTTTTTCTCCTGCCTCGGACTTGTTTGTTAGCAACATGCACGAGCTCGCCTGCGCGCTTGCTTTGTTGCCGAAGAAAGCATGACTTCTTGATACAAAAAACACTGTGGCGAGAGTTTTTCGTGGGACCTTTGGGATGGGAGATCCTTAACTTCATACCGTTGCCATTGGTGACAGAGATCCGCCACGCCTTCCGCTGCCATAATTTCCCTTCGACTGTAATACTCTTCCTTACAACTGCTGTATTGTATCAAAGTCACAAAATTAAAGTCACAGAAGCTCTTCAGAAGCTCTCGCTTTTTCTTTTCTTCTCTGTTAAATGCCGGACATGGCCAGACGTTTTTCATAATGCCTCTGACGTACCTGAATAATAACATTTCACGCCTGGTTTTGTTTCATAAAATGGCTGGTTATGCGTTGTGTATTATGTAGTCTGCGTATACTATATGTTCAACCATTTATAGTTAAGTCTGCCGTCATCCTTTCTGTCCAGCGCAGATTACATGGAGGACAACTGCGGCTACAATACGACCGTCTCGATGCCTCTTTTTGGAGAAACATCTTCAATAGCTGTACAGGCATACAGGGACTCGACAGGGGCTGACAGCGTACCCTGTGCCTCTGCATTACAGGTGCAAACAGACTCCGCTGCCCGTCTGGGAATTAACATCGATGCTCTGGATACGTCCAAGGACCCGAACGAAAACTTCTGCATAGATTACGTTGACGTGAGTAGTTTCCAGAATACCACGTAGAAGCTGGAACAAGTGACTGAGAAATAAATATTTAGGAAACAGAAATAAGACACATTGAAGTGCTTACTGAGGGGCATTTCACACATGCCTTTCTTTCCTTTTTTTCTTTTAAGTGGCAATATTGCATGCAAAAGTCACAATGAATTTTCTTCCCCCAGCTACACGTGCTGGAATCGTATTTGACTCGTTTCTGCGGCCAGCTTAGCGAGCTCGAACACACTTCGGACGTATCTGAGGAGAATTTACTCGATATTGAATGGAATAGGATTACCCCAAGATTAAACGGGAAAGGCTTCCGACTTTTGCTGACGGCTTTTGTTCTCCCAGGTGGGTACCACATGCAAGTATTATGAACTCAAAAATGAAGCGTGGTGACATTTTTTGAGCCTAGTGGAAAACACGAAATGTACAGACAGAGCATGTGAGCGTGACTTTTCCAACTTATTCGTTGAGGCATGCGTATAGCAGCCAAAAAGTGCGACAAGCACGTTGGGTCCGAGCCAATGTTGTTCTCGGGCTTCTGGGACCCATCATGAAAGAGTAATCAAATTTGAGAAGTAAAACAACGCTTTTCTTTTTTTTTTCTTTTTTTTCAAAGCGTAAAGAATATGACAAGGAAAGTTTCTCTTTCGTGTTGTGCTCTAGAGAACGATACATGTCCATCAGATAATATGTTTCGCTGTGACAACGGCCGTTGCATTGCGAAGCAATGGCAGTGTGACCACGTCAACAACTGCGGCGACGGCTCCGACGAAGCCGAATGCCCAGCAGGTGAGATATTCCTTTATTAATGAGGACAGCTTAACAAGCAACTTGGCCTCAGTTTCAGAAACTAACTTGTCTTCAAGACAAAGCATGTCTTTCCTGCTAGTGACCCTACTGTCCTGTCTGCAAGCTCTTCGAAGGCCGTTATCTGTAGATTAAAGCAAGACGTTGGACAAAACGTAAGTTCGCCTTCCCTTTTGTTCTATTTGTACCCTTTCGTACAAAATTTGTAGGTTTGTATCACATGTGCTACTTCATGCTCTCTTCGGAAGAGCGTAAACAATATGGCACCCTGTCACCCCGGTGAGGGAATCAAGAATGATGACACAATGAATCTTTGATTGCTTGTCGACTTTTTGACCCAGGGTCTGGGTGTTTCTGCTGTTGACGACTTGACAATTTGCTCCGCACAATCTCTCTTCTATCCCTTTCAGCACTTTAGAGAACTCTAATCGTGACATCTCTTCAGCCACACTGGTTCTGAAAGTTCTTTCTGATTGTTCTCAAACTTCCAAAGCAGACAAGTACGAAGCTCAAGAAAAGTGAGAGATTTCGAAGAAGACATCACGAACATTTTGTTCTGGAAAAGAAGGTGCGGCCGTTGTTTCTACCTTCACGGGTACTTTAGGCAGTGATAGGTTTGATCATGTACGTTGATTTAAACACATATTCGCTCACATCCCAAATGCAAAGGTGGGCGAACGCCCAACGACACTTTTGCTCAAGTTCATCTTTGAATTGGGATTTCCCCTCACCACACTCACCATCTGCAGTTCTTCTAAGAAATGCCGGATATTCTGTACTGAGCTGTGCACGCGGCTTCGCCATCCGCGTTACGTACACGTCACATGACCACAAGCAGTTCAAGTCGCGTACAGAACCTGTCGTCTGGAACCTGATGTTCAGGTTCCTGATAAGATACATGATATGGTCCATTGATGTCTTTTCAGTGCGCCGAGTAAGGGATAGCCGAATGAACCTGGGATTTCTCTGAATGTCAGAAAATAAAAAAAAGAGAGAAGAAACTCCACCTGAGAATGCCATGGATTATAATTGCAAGGGATTTTGCGATGTGGTGATTGTTCCTGCGAGCACCTGTGACTGTTCACTTGTTGGACCATGTATCTGAAGCTCCACCATACGTTTATTTATTGTCACTGATTCGTTTATTGAAAGTTTGCGTGCTATACCTCCCATGAACTGAATAAATGATTCTTCTTTTATGGCTGTGATATTATGCAAATTACTTCCAAAGCCATGACTTAATTAACAACTTTTGAAGCACTGTGTGCTGCGTGAACCTTGTTTTCGCAAGAGAATGCAGCACGCGCTAAACTTTTCGTCCCAGCTGGCAACGGAGTTCATTAAACACCGGATATGAAACATGCGCTATATTGGGAAGCGAAACTCAGCTATCTGATGTGCATATGCGTAGATGTCACCGCAGGTTTTCGTTAGACAATGCTTGGAAGGGCACAGTCGAGAGCGGAGCTCCAGAGGACGTCATAATGAACATTACTTTGTGTGTCTTGCAGGTCTCACTTCTTTGTTGTTGGTTGATCTTTCAAAAGGAAAGAAACAGTTGCTGCATCTGGCTATTGGCTCCGACACGGTTCCAGAAACAGGACCACTGCAACGACACAAGTTTTGTACTTGTCGGTGTCCACTCCTTTGTTGCCCTTGATTCGGAACACCCCTTTTGATTTCACAACCTTCATACCAGGTTGTCCGTCGACGGGTGACCATATGCCCACAGCAACAACACAAGCTTTGTACTTCGTCCTGAAGTGTTTCTTGACCGTAGGGCGAAATCACGTTGACAATCAATTGACAGCTTCTTGCTATGTGCCCAGAACGTCAGCACTTGCAGCATTTGAAACAGTTATCCTATGGCCTAGCTCGTTATGGCCTAGCTACGTTATCAGCCGCCTCATCGACGAGAGTATCACCCTGCCGTCGCTCTTCTCGAAGAATGGCATATCCTACTTTCATCAGGTGCCAACTCTGAAATGCGACAAACATCGGAACTTGGGGCATCTCCATGAAATGACTTGAGTAATCCTTGAACAGCTATAGGGGCTACTCCAGAATCCTCAACGTCGTCGCCGAGTACCCGCTGTTGCTCACTGATTGATTCCATTCGCTGCATGTATTGCAGTGCTGTTTCGCCTTTCTTCCACTTCGCAGAATTCGACTCTCGTCTTAATCCCCATTTATTTTCAAGCACTCTACCCTGGGTAACGCGTTCCAGACGGTCTGAAGCACTCTTTGCAGGAGTCTGGTTCAGGACGTAACTCGTCTGATCAGACCAGTGTCTGGACGATGACATTCAGTACTTCTTGGTCGTTTTTATCCAAGTCGCTTCTTTCTTCAGCTGTTTCTGGTCGACTACCTTCAATGAAATGCCGGAGGCCCCTCGTCTTCAGCAGGGCGGTAACCTTAAACCTCCAAGTAGGGTAATTCGACCCATCCAACTTCTCAACAGTGGCGCTTTTAAATACGTCATCTCTCGTCTTCTCTATTTCCTTATTTTCGCCTTGTCAAGGTATAGTAATGTTCGTTGTACCTATCGAGAGACTCCCAATAGTTTCCACCCACTGAGCTCCTCGTCTGTCGGACCAACAATCGTAAGAAGCCGACAACTCAAACGAAGTAGTGTTGATATAACATACGAATAACGGGAATAATAAATATAGTATGACATGTAGCATTTTCTTTGAAAATGTACTTCCCATTTTCTGATAGCTTAACGGTACGAGCGTGGCTGGCCAAAGTGGTCTTGTCTGCAAATAGAAAATCTACGCAGCAATTCGGTCCAGTACAGAGGCAAGCAAAAAACTAATTTTGCCGCGCGATTAGCAACACGTTGACTAAACGTAGGCTGAAAATGTTTTACACATGGTTTCTTAAGCAACGGACCCACAGGAGGAAGTACCCGCATCAGGGGAAGAGATCGTTGGCCACCCTTGTGCCAAAGCAGGCCCAAAATATTTCTCTGGATTGAGTAACACATAGCGTAAACGTATCTAATTCGCGATGTACTTATTTTCGCGAACTAAAAAAAAAAAAGAAAGAAAATCCCTGGCTCCTGTACTCGCGAGTAATTTTAACATGTCTGGCCGACGGTGAAAAACTGGTGAGAGATCGTCGTGTCTCCGTTATTGTGAACGTCCCCCACTAACGAGTCATCCTCCTGGATCCTTTAGCTGTGAATGCTGAAGTCGTAACTTCGCTTTTGCCTGTCAGCCTTCGGACTCGCGGGTTCAGGTTCCGGGAGCGCCCGGAGGACGTCCGGGCCACGACCCCGCTTTTAAGGTGACCCATTGCTACCTCGAGGACGGACAAGAAGACCGTAACTTATGTCAATAGGGAAACCACATTCAGCGTGTCGGAGACCAAGCAGAAATATACCGAGCTTACAGTTGAGAAACACCTGTGGCAGTTCATCCTGTTGGACGATGTACCTGAACTCCACAATGCGTTTATTTTTTGTCATTGATTCGTTTATTGAAAGTTTGAGTGCTATGCCCCCCATGAAGTGAATAAACGATTATTCTTTTATTGCTGTGATATCATGCGAATTACTTCCAAGGCCATGACTTAATTAGCAACTTTTGAACCACTGCGTGCTCTGTGAACCTTGTGTTCGAAAGAGAACGCGGCACGTGCTAAACTCTTCATCCCAGCTGGCAACGGAGTTCATCAAACACCGGATATGAAACATGCGCTATATTAGGAAGCAAAACTCAGCTGCCTCATGTGCATATGGGTAGAGGTTGCCGCGGGTTAGACAAAGCTTGGAAGGGAACAGTCGAGAGCGGAGCTCCAGAGGACGTCACAATGAACATTACTTTGGTTGTCGCGCAGTTCTCACTTCTTTTTTTATTGGTTCTTCTCTCAAAAGGTAAGAAACCATTGATCTATAATATGGAAGCGTGACATGATGAATGCGAGAATAGGGGTGACGAACGTAAATTTCACGCCCATCTGGCTATCGGCTGGTACATAGCTAGGAACTGTGTCACCTCCTGAAAGTGCGGTTCGGTTGTAATGTACCATAACAAGTGTAGGACTTGTTGGTAATAGAACGCTACTAACAGAGATGGCCACTACCAAAAAAGAAAAGAAAAGGAAGGAAGGTAATAAATAATATACAGCGCTCTTGTAGTGCGTATCGTAAGCACTGGTAAATAATCGCAGTAATAAATAAGTAAAAGTAGCAGCATGGCCGAGTTCTGTTGTCGAGCCAGGGATCAAGTCTGGCCGGCTTGGCTGTAGAGTGTTTCTTTCGGTTTATTTTATTTTATTTTTCTTGGCGTCCTTCTCATCTCCGGAACGTGGAGCGATTCGACAGCGAGGAGCTGTAGATATATATGACATTATTATCCTTAATTTGCTTTCAGGTGTTGGTGGTTCTGCGGGTACCGCATGCAGTTTTCCCAAAGGTAAAATGGAAACAATGGCCCGCTACTTTTTCTTGTCTCCCTTTTCTTCTTTTTCTTTCTTTGTGTGTGTGTTTTCACGGCTTAAAATTAATCTCTTCCTACAGACTGTTGCCTCAAGCCAGAAACAGGAGTGTGTAAAGCGAGCATGCCAATGTTCTACTACAACCATGATACCGGGAACTGTGAAGAATTCATCTACGGAGGGTGCGGCGGAAACTGCAACAGGTTTGAAACGAAGAGCGAATGCGAAAACACGTGCTCCGGAACCAAAGGATAGAAGAGGGAAGACTCGACCGCAATGCCATCCACTGCGACCCCATGCGTTTCCGATGCGATTAAATAAATAAATTAGAACAGAATTAATTGTTTTCCGCGCAGTTTCGTACTTTACTGCTCAGTAGCTCTCAGTAGCGCTCACACGGGTTTGTTTCTATTGTTTCTGCTTCTGTTCTTCTTCTTATACTATATATAAATATTTGTATTTAGTGATTCCGCAGATCCGTCTCGAACCAAGCGGTGGCATTATAGACTTAATTACAACAACAAATGTGAGAAATCTGTGCAAACCTATTGATGAGAGGTGTGGTGTATGTGTACGTTTTATTTAGTTTCGCCGTGTCAAGGTATAGTAATGTTCACGGTACCGACCATGAGATTCCGAACCGTTTCCACCAACTGAGCTCCTTGTCTGTCCGACCAAAAATCGTAAGAGGCCAACAACTCAAACGAAGTGTCGTTGGGTATAGCACACGAATAAAGGGAATAGTATTTACTACAAAAGTGTACTTCCCATTTTCCCAGAGTTCAATGGTACGAGCATGGCCGGCCAAAGCTGCCTTGCTTGCCAATTACACAGGCCTGGCAGATTAGCAAAGCTACACGTAGGCTGACCAATGTTTGACAAATCGTTGCCAAGCAACGAATACAGAAGGACTCGCATCAGGAAACGAGCTCGTTGATCATCCTCGTGCCAAGCCAAGCAGATCTTTCTGTTGCTTGGATAACACACATGCGTAATCCAAGTACCCAACCGATCGAGCTCCCTTTATAAAATGTCAAAGGGTACAACGTGTTGATGTGTCCAATGATTAAGGCGCTACAGTAGGAAGAATAGCAAACGTAGTATAGTACTGTGACGAACTTTCCCTAAGGCCTTGAGGGTATGTGAATAAATCAACAAACTTGCGGCATTACAGAGTTGAAATAAGGACCACCCTAGGACAAGAGAACACATACAAGTAAGGACCTGCAAGTCTAACGAACCTTGCGTTATTTCCGCTCCTAATCTAATTGTTTACTTGATCACAACCGAAAGCAACCTACCCGCTTTATTTTTCTTGCCTAACTTCACCTTTCACCAATACCGTATATCATCACACAACATATCCTCCCCCCTCTACTGGAGGTCGCTCCTTATTACATTCAGTGATTACGTCATTCTTGGGGGCAAGTATTCTATACCCTTACTGAATTGCATAAGTATATTTCAATGCACGTCCGACGAAACATATCTATATGAAATTTGCTGCTGTTTCTGCAAAAACTGATTGTTAAATACTTTGTCGCGTGTTGAATCTTCTTTCACGTTGGATACTTTTTCGCGGTGTCCCGTGACCTTGTTGAACCCTCCTCCTCGTTGAATCCTTTCGCTCGTTGGACCCCTGAGCCCAAAGCGTCAAGCACCCCCAATCAGTCAGTAGACGTTTTTTTTTCTTTTTTGTCTGCTGCCACCGCGCCCCAATGAGTAACCTATTCGGTATTCTACCAAGGTAAATAGCTTCGGGCGATCTTTTTACGTGGTTACTCTGATGCGCTGTTCATTAGTCTCATGGAATTAATAATAAGAAATAAGCACCACAGAGAGGTAGGCTCCCTGGGTGATCGGATTAGTAATGTTTACTTCGAGGCTGATTAGTTCATTGGAAATTCAAAACGACCCTTGAAGCACGCGTAACCGAAAAACACTCCTAAGCCGCACGCAGTGTGTCTACGGCACGAACCACAAGACCCATGGAATTGCGTCATTTCGGCTTCGGGCTAGATTGGGGGCCGATAAAGCACGTGTAAAGCGAGCATTCTCTCCCGGAGGAGTCCACTTAACGTCCCGTACACGTCATTGTCTTTTATCTTTCCTTTACACATTGCAAACGAGCGCTAATACGTGGCCACTTATTGCTCTCTATGGCCAATATGGGCTGGCTTGCGTTTCTCCTATCTCTGTCCTGGATCGCAGGTGAGCAAAGTTGTGTGTAGTCCTATAAACATTCAAATAACCTCGTTCTTACACACAATCTTTATTCGCTCAATATTAATGCATGTATACCGTAAAACTTAAAATTATAAAGTACCATCACGATTAACTAACTAGCCTGTGCAGGAAGATAGAACGGCACTAATACTCACTAAAGCTCCCTTTGAAATTTATATTGTGCGGAAAAATCGTGTAGGTATCAACAGTGACCGGCAAGCCAACCTGTACGTGGACACAGCCCTCAACATCATCCTTCCGCGAACCTTCGGAGCAGTTAACTTGGCATCGGCCCCTCTGCATGAACTCACATTCAACGGTACTTCTGCACGACTCACAGGCCAAGCATTTGGCTTCAGGCGGAGCAGCGAATGCACTCCAACGCACTGGAAGGATGGCAAGATATGCATGGCTTGTAATATTACGGTAGCTGATCTTAGGGTTACGTACAACTGCGAAAATGAGACGCAGAGCACCATTGTGAAAGTCAACACCAGTATTCCCATTCACTTCACCGAGACGACAGGTGAATCTCTCACATTTCTAGTAGAAGTGACTATTATCTACCCCGGACACACTTTGAAAGGAATCTATCCATGTTCTTAGAGATCAACCCAGTTACTATTATTTCTGTATTTCAGAATCTAAACCTTCTGTTAAAGCACAGCTGCCAGAAGTTCCCGATTTTCTCGTGACTCCCAAAGGAGGCTCCAGTATAGAGTGCTGGAACAGTACTATTGCGGAAGCTGCCACAAATGCAACCTTTAAAGCATTTAGGCGAATCTTATGGCCTGTCGTTGTCCATGCCTTTCGAGGAATCTACCTCCCCTACCCTGAAGTCTGATGTGTCACCTGCTGTATGATGTGTGGAGTACGAGAGATTTGTTGTGTACAAACGAATGTGTCTTCTTTTCTGCAAAATAAAGCCCCCGCACTTATGTTCATCTGAATGAACACTTATGGCCCATTCCCACTTGCCTACAAACGCCCAGAGTATGTTACCGCTGTATTTGAAAGCTTCAAGATGTCTGAAACTATGGAACCTTTTTTTTTTTTTTTTGGAGTTTGCAGCTTTCCTGTGCTCTATGATATGATGTCCAGAATTTAAAGACAATGTAAAATAGAATTAACTGCAAGAGGGTCAATCTGTTAATGTTGAATACATGCACACATTAGACAATCAAGACAACCATCGAACCATACAGGTGGATACAATATTTATGAATAATAGAACAGTGAACTCACTAAATTTTAAATCCAGGCAAGGAAACAGGACTCAAGCTCAACACAAGTTTATAGCATGTCATTCAGTACAGACGTTGGGAGGGTCCCATTGTAGACTTGATGTGGAGTGAACGAATGTTCTGCCAGTTTTTCTTCAGAAGAGAAACCAGGTAGTTGAGTGAAAGGATGATGTTCTGAGCCAACTCATCAGGGGTCATCTTTATATTGCCAACAGCAACAGCCAGACACAACACCTAAAAGAAAAACAAAAGCATTACGTCAACCACTGCACACACACACTGCTTCAAACTGCTAGAAAATGACACGCTCAGTTAAAGCACAAGAATCAGCAGTTTTCATAGCCCAGTGCAATTCATCACAGAAAGCCTCCAACAACTGAAGACAGGAATTCAATGCACACCTTCTTCATTTGGAACTTGATAGTTGCCTTGACTTCGTCAACCTTTGCAATCATGGAGTCATTGTGGGTCAGAAGGGTGGGAAATTTGCCAGCCTTGTTCAGGCCTGGACCCAACAGACGAGGAATCTGTTTGATGAGAGACTCTGATGCCAGGAAAGCATCATACTTCTTGGCTGAAATGAGGAAGTGATGGTTAAGTAACCGAAATAAAAATACCTAAGCATACTCCGCACAAACCAAGGTGCAATGGAGAGTACAACAAACAAATGCACAAGTTAGAGGTGAAGGTTGTGTACCAAGCTTCTTGACGAGCTTCTTGTTCTTGTTCAGCTTCTTGAGAGCCTCAGCATCCATGCACGGGATGTCGTTTGCCTTGGCCTCATCACAGTGCTGCTGGTCTCCAAGCACACACACTTGGTACTTGGGACGAGGGATGTGCTTCAGCCTGCAACAGAAACATGGGTCAGCAAAAGTAGAAGCTAAAAATCAAGTTGTGTAAATTGATGCCAGATTAATAGGATTTTGTGACCACAGTCAAACTAGGAAATAAAGAATTTACATAACTGACACAGGTGCCTTAACGCCTACAAAATTCACTAACGTAATCAATACGAAACAAAATGCAATACGCAACAAAAACGAAATAAGATTTTAGGTCCAATTTTTCTTCGTTCTAGCCAAAATGAGAATAAAACAGCATAGAAACCTGTATATAGTGTTCCACACTGCAGAAGGCTTTCCCTGGTTCTTTCAATTTAACGGTGGTACAAGGCACTAGGGCCAAGTACGACCTCCCCAGTTGATTTTAAGACCCTGGGTAAAGGTCCGCCAGTTCACTGGCTTCCTGTAGCACCAGACTCCAACACTGAGAATTTCACGTGTTAAGAATTTCCACATTTCACGAGGGTTAACTTATCAATCTCCAGCGAACTCTTACGCATATTCCTTGCTTTTACTACGCCTCGATCATGTGCCACAGAACCGAATGACTGTACTCTCCTGGTGGAATCTAGTGTTCCAGGTAGAACGGGGCAAAAAATGCTGCCGCATACTTGACGGTGCCCGAGAAACGCTTGTCCTTCTGGGGATCGTAGTTCTTTAGGGCAATCTGCAGTTCCACAGTCTCCACAAACTTGCGGGCGCGGCTGTTAGATTTCTCCAGAAGCGTGTTCACGCAATCGTACAACGTGTCTCTGCTCACCTTACTGCGTGGAAGCAAAGAATTAAAGTTAGACTACAATACATCGTGAACAAATGATACCCTGGCACCATGCAGCGGTATAGGCTACCAGGTCAAAATTCTCAAAATATTCTTTATCAAAGTAGTTAGAACAAAAATAAGAACAGTAATAATCTGGAAATTTATCCCGTTTTTGCACCCAGAAGCTTGAATTACATGTGCTAACGCAAAAAGAGTAGATTAGCAGGATACATACCTCATCCTGTCTGATTAACCCAGCGTCTCACAGGAGAAAGGACGTAGGAAGAACAGGAACAACCGGCCTCCCAGAAAAACTCGTTTCCTTCGAGATCTCGTGTTCTTCCATTGTTGCCACCCGCCTACCCTGTATTCGCAGTTTTGTTTCGGTTTCGATATCACACATTTTAAGATATTGGTGCATGCCTAAAAGGGCTCTCTATACATTTTTGACAGTGTTGTCAACTTGTCTATTGCATATGCATTTTGTACACACATGATACGAGCAAAATGTGAGCATTATCAACTATATTTATAAATACCGTACGCAATATTAGAACCAGGACCAAACCTACCGTAGCAGCTTTTTGCCCGGAGTTATCCCACATAGCACATGAATGCAAATAGACAAACAAACGATCAAGCAAAATATAGCGCGAAATTTATCAAACGATTTTTATTTTGCGCATCAACAAATATATGAAATGTATCAAGCAAAGCGTGCAAACACATGACAAATGGAGGAAAAACTTTTTTAACTTTTATAGCTGGGATTGTTGCTTGAATCCGGCGTGCCCTCGTCGTCTCCACTGCTAAAACCCTGAAAGGTGAACCCTGAGAGGTTAACACAGAAAGTAGATGTCAGGAGACACGCCGTACCTCTAGTTCCTGTAAAACTTTGTCCACGAAATCCGTGGGATTCTTCCTGTAATCCACGGCTGCTCGGATGGCCTCGCGAAACATCTGCGAGCAAAACAAAGCAGACAGCGGTAACCTGACGCTTGGCTGTCGGAATAACTGCTAGCTTCGTACTGCCTAACTTGGTAACACACCAAATGATGCCTCCTGTGCACACTGACCAGTTGTATGACCAGATCTTACTGACCAGCTCGTATGTATATATAGTCGCGAACTGAGTAAAATAATAACAATAATAAAAGGAGTGCTGCATGTCCCCCATATATGCTCCTTGTGTACTGCGTGAACTGCTTTCTACATGGTTACCTGCAACCTAGAATTGGACCATACTTGTATAATAGAACGGTGATAATTGTAATCCAACCTAGCCTAAGTTGCGGTGGTCATTATCTCTTACCAGTAGTTGTCGTAAGCAGTACGTATGATACGAGTGCTATTCCTACCTTCACCACATTTGTGCCGTTGGAAGCGGAGACAAAGTAGGAAGGTAAGTTATATTTCTTGGGAAAGTTGAAGCTCTTCTTCACCACTGTCATGTCAGCTGAATTGAAACAATGAAAAATACGTCAGACTATTGCAATGAAAACACTAGGCGCAGTGTAGAAAATGTACCACGTACCGTCGATTTTATTAGCGACACAAAGACACGGAATTTGGGGCCTGAATTCCCGCAGTTCCTTGTACCAATTCATAAGGTTCTTGTACGTGATTTTTCTCGTTACGTCAAACACCTTGGATATGAAAAAAAAAAAAAGACGAAAAAATACTGTATTATACCCAGATAAAGTCTTAGTAACATAAATAACACAATAGGAGGCGCATATATAAATATCCATGTATGATATACAGTATACCAGAATACAAGCATTGGCCTGGTGGTAATAAGATGCATGGAGCGTGTTGAACCGTTCTTGTCCGGCTGTATCCCAAAAATCTGCAGATGTAGCGGAATTTAAGTTTGAGTTTACGAGTTTCTTGACTTTTAGCCTCTACTAAAGGGGGCACAAAAAGGCACACCCGAAAACCGCGGCGGTTATTCGTGTCTGGTATGGCACGTACCTACAACGACGTCTTCGTTGTTGACTTCAGTTTTATACCTAAATAGCGTTAATGCGTAAGTCGACGTTTGCTGCGGCTTACTGAGTTTCTTGTTAAGATCCGGACGCGGTAATGGCTCAGTCGGTCGAACAATGACAGGCAAAAATGAAACATAGGTCGCAGAACTCGCTATACAAAGAAGCAATGATATGATGAATTACAGTGCATGCAAAAAAGGATACTACTTGTCTAGCAGAAACCTTTCGAGCAGTCTGTAAAAGAAAGTAAGTAAACAAAAGGTAAGGCTTACCCCACATGAAAATGTGACTCAGTACTGTTTTCCCTAAATATAAGTTTGTTCAGGTCAAGCAATCAGTTAATAGCCTGTCTTTTTGTGAGCATAACAGATTCTTTCGCTCCTCATATTAATTTGGT
Organism: Ornithodoros moubata; assembly: GCA_029532675.1. Lineage (NCBI taxonomy): Eukaryota > Metazoa > Arthropoda > Arachnida > Ixodida > Argasidae > Ornithodoros > Ornithodoros moubata. The sequence goes on along the minus strand of JARGYV010103065.1, from coordinate 20,035 downwards.
GCTAGGTGGTCAAGCACCCTTCACAGGACAATATTCTCTCTCTCTTTTTCCCCTCTCCTCTTCATTTCTCTGCTGCTACCTAACTTTCTTCTCATGTATTCGGTCCCGATTCAACCGCGCACGAAAAAAGTTTACAATACGTAAGACACGAAAAGTACATGTGTACACGAAAAATACAGGAAAGTTATGTGAGAGCCACAAAAGCTTCCCTGATTATTTACATATGTTCGCACAACCTGCTCCTAGAACTAATTCGTGACCTCAGGCACGTCTTCTAACGTTCTTGATAGATACTACACTGTGCCGGCCGCAGTATCACGCACATTACACTGTTACGGCGATGGAAGAAATCATGCAAAGTTAGCATCAAATCCCGCTGTAACAAATGCAAGATACTTGCTTGGACTTTCCCACTGCACTGTCACCGAGACAAATCACTTTGACTCGGAAGCTGCCATCCGCATTAGTCTCAGAGTAGTCCGTTTTGTCAAAATCGCTGTCGTCTGCCATTTCTGGGATTGGCACGCAAGAAGCGCGCGGATCGGTAAAAGCGTCAGACCACAGGTCCACAGCGTGGCGCCACCTGCTGTCCTTACGGGAAAGGCGACAGCCAGAGCATTCAGCCGTTTCGATTTTCTGACGGAAATTAAACAAGGACTTCCGATCTCCCGGTGTTGATAACTTCGATCAGACGCTTTGCATGATAATGACAATGCACTTTCTGTTGCCATAGCGAGCTGAAAATCTCTTTGCTCACCGAAGCAGAACTTGGACGCAGGCATGCAAGTAAAGGACGTGGTCCGAAGAGCAAGTATGTCAAGTGTAGCCGGTTCATAGATAATCGATTACACGAGCACAGACATACAAAATGAGCGTGTACTGGGGAGATGTGTGCATGCCACTATATTTCACCAAGGAGCAGGGCCAACATAAAGACTGGGGGTCGTTGACATCGCTCACGGTGAAAGGGCATTGCCCTCAGGGCGTGACGTGCAGTGGTGGTTGCCAAAGGAAAACCTTTTTGGTAGAAGTGTTCGAATTGTGTGGTTATCATTTACCACACTATTTACTTTAACCTCGTCTTCTAGGCTTTGGCAAGAAGCACGTCACGAAGCGCGAGCACATGCTTTGCAGTGTTTCACTGAACGGTCCATACCATTACCTTTAGTATTGATATGGTCAGTGACAAGGATTTGAAGAAAATCGCTGTTGTATATTCCGTAAGGCTTTCACAGAAATTTTACCGTAGCAATCCCGAGAAAGCACGATGCACCGTAAGTGATTCAAATATGCGCATTTCTTTTGCAGTTAGTAGAGGCGTTGTGCTGCTGTTACTACATTACTTTAGGGTATCGAACCAAGTATGGCAACGTTAGAGGTGCGTATGTAGTAAAAATGCCGGGTATATTGTAATTTCATAAAGTGATTGTATGTTCCCTTCAGAACATATGTTTTGGTTCGACATATACTTTGGAATAGAATGCTTTTTAAACAGTTGTAGCGGCTTGGTTTTATTCAGCGGAATGCAAAAGGTAGGTCTCCATCAGATCCTCTTTGGCTGTTCATCATGCAGACGATGCGAATACCGTCTCTGGTTTCAGTTCAGACTACCAAAAGAAGATCTGGCCGAGACTCCATTTTGCTACTGTATCACGATGTACGTCAGAGTGAGTGGCTATTCCAAAGCTATTGAAAGCAAAGCTTCGTGACTCAACTTCTTTGATCAGGAACCATTGCTCTCGCTGAAGCTGTACATTATCTGGTCTGTGATAGCAGCAACGATGTGCTTCGTCGGCAGTTGCGCTGCGGCGTACTGCCTGAAATACTGCCCTGTTGTGAGTCAGGCTGCTGAGTACTATTCCAACGAGAAAAAATGAAAGCTTTTCCTTTCAGCCGGAGAACAGCATGAGGGATGAAGCCGCTTGGGCAAAGAGCGAACGTCTCAGCGTAAGTGGAGAATCATCAACGAAATTATAAAGGGCGATTCACTGAGACTTCTTTTTGTTATTGTTTTATAGGAGAACTCCATCTTCTCCTCACTCGTCTTTTATTTTATATATGCTGTCTTTAAGGTAAAACATTACATGCTCTGGCTCAGGAATGTAAGTAAAAGGGCAGTAACAGCGTGCCTTTACTATTACTTATGTGATGTTACATGCTGCTACGTTTGTCGCAGTTCCTACCACGAGATTGATTACTACGATGTCGACTTTACTACTATTCATAAAAACAATGACTAGAACAACAATTACAACTTTCTTACTGCCCACAGTTGCTATACAATCGATATATAGCTGTACCCCATTCCAGGCGTTGCTATTGGTCGTCATGTGGAAGTTCTACTGCCACCATCTGTGGAAAGTCTGCAACGGCCAGCCCCTGTACACCCCGTACGACCCTGAACACCGTGACCATCAGATGAAGCATCAGACGGTGTCCACATATCTCATCCCAAGGAAGTCACCGGACGCACTGGGCACTTCCAGCGACCACATGAGCGCTGTTAACACTAATTGAACAAGATACTCTTCATATTACTATCATGACTTTCGAAAGAAAGCCGTCTCCGCCGATTCTTGAGATTTAAAAAAGTTACCATTGCTGACTGAACTTGTTATATCCCCAGGCCGATTCATTCAACGTAATCGGCAACACTGCATGAAAATTTTACTGTCAGTATAAATTTGTCGGAAAAGCAAGACAACAGATTAAGTGAATGCTTCTCCTGTGTGAGACCATGCGCTGCAGGGAAAGCACGCTTTACAGGCGATACTCGTGGACGAACTTTAGTACCAGTATTGTTTTTTTTTTTTTTTTTTAGCACGCATGCATAGACCACTCTGTGCTGGTGACGACGAATTCATTAGGTGCACGTAATTAAAAAAAGTTAGACAGCTGGAGAAGTAGAGTCTTAGAACGTAGTAATGAAAAGCTCCGATCAGTAAAAACTGCAACGCTTAGTTGGAAGTAGATAACTGCACCAAACACGCGTTATGGTGCACGTCAGAGTAAAAGAAAAAGAAGTATGAAGAACCCACAGTAGATTGTGGTTTAACGAGGAACGTTTACATCGGACACAAAAACCAAAAAGAGAGCCTCTCCTTCGCTGCCGCCGCCTCAATGGCTGAGACTTAAGTCGGGGCTTTCCAGCGGAAAAGCAAACAAACAAGCAGACTACACTCTGTGGTGGCATGTATCTTTAATCGCACTGCATTCCTATAAACGGCATTCAGTCCGTTTCGATTGTTATACAAAGATTAGGGGCTCCAAAGTAATTGGCGTCGATTACACGGGTCAAACAGAGTGCAGCGCGTCTCTGCTGTAACGCTCTTCCATAGTAAACACAACGTATGATGCTCACAAGCAACAGACAGGAGATTTTCAACGGAATATCACGTTTCACTCTATCAAATAAACACTGGTAGTACTAGTATACGTCTTGAACGTCTGCATGTTGAAATGTTTGCAGCAGGAGGATGTACACAACCGTACGGCCGTACATTATTTATATTTACAGGAATGCGCCGCTTCTTCAGAGAGGCGAACCACGGCAACAACACCCAACCATCCATCTTTCTTCTTCCATCTTCTTTTCTTCTTCAGGTGCTCACACATGATGGCGACAAAACATGCGAGTTTCATTTTATGGGATTTGAACCTGCTGTGGCCAAATGTTCTAAAAGTCTGTCTCATAACAGCACTTGAGAATGCTGTTCCATGACAAGCAATGCAACTTTTTTTTTTTCGGGTATGTTCCCTTCATATTCTAAGACCATACATCTCCTCAGCAGCATCTGCTCAGATATATATATATATATATATTTTATGTATATATTGCATAAGTTCAACAGCCACACTATACACCTTTGTCAGCGGATTGAAAACACACAATGCCTGACACAGCATCGAGTCCGATTCCAGCAGGGAACACGGTTTCTCAAACACAAGCAGCAATTTTATGGTTTTACAATTTCTACCAGAATTACCCCTGCTCTTTTAGCCACAATGTTTTGTGGCATCTACATTAAAATCAAGTAAGAGTACACTTTCAATGCCACTGGCAGTGGAAGATGCGGACCGCTCTGAAATCTGCTGTTACAGACGATAGCAGGCTCTCCCCTTTCTGTATCTTAAGCCTATACTTAATATGTCTGTCCCATCTGCACTGGAGTGAAAGGATGTGAAATATTGTGCAGGCAGCTAACATGTCTTTGGGGTGAATCAACAAATAGCTATGAGCGATTCCGGTTAACAAATGGCATACTCCTAACACATCAGCACTGTTATGTGCTTCCATCAAAGAAAAGCAAATACAACTTCAACCTAAGTGGGGTGCAGAGTTTGAAAGTTCTGTGGGATTCAATGCAGAAGCAGGTATGTACTCTCAATGACCGATGTACCTTTAACTGAACGGTAAGTGGTAGTGGAAACTGGAGACATCCCACCTGTCAACTAATTTTTGCTATGCCATTTTAACGAGGAAACAACAGGCAGTGTTGACAACCATTTTACCATAGAGGCTCGCAGCATTACTATCACAAGAGGCCTCATGCTCGTCTGACGAGGAACATAATGTCGTCAAGCGGACACCACAACAGTGCTTTCCTGAAAATTTGAACGCCACTTCCTTGTGTCACTGCAACTCTCTGCAATGGTTCCACACATCTTTTTTTTTTTCCTCTCCTCAAACGAGTATACCTTACAAATACTCTTTTCAAAAGATACTGGCTGTACCTTCTAACCGCGAATATATATAATATATGCCTCACTATGTACATACACTGTTTTATGTATATATATATATATATATATATTTGTATGTACCATAATTCCCATACTTAACATATTATATACCATTATCGTTAGGACTAGCTGAATCACAATCGAATCACAAGCAACATGAAAAAGGGGTACAACATGTTTTTTTTTCTCAGTCATATGTACATTCATGTAACCACTGAAACAGTGTGTATATTGACGATAATTGAGCTTTCAGTGCAATCTCCATGGCAGTTGTAGCTTCGGGGGTGAAACACTTCAAGGGAGAGCACAGTGCATCCACGAATTCCTTGTCTGTTGCTTCCTTGCTAGTAGTTTCTGTGTTGCACACTTTGCTAGACGGCGATAACATTCAAAGGTTTGGGTGTTACGATGAGCAAGATGCAGCAAACAGATAGCTAGAACCTGGCAAGCCTAACTGATTGATAATCCAAGAGAACTGCTATGTGGCTGCTAGAGAAAGAGTCAACAGCCAGAGCACAGACAATCCAAGGCAAGCCATAGACTTCTGTCACACTCTGTTTTGCTCAAATTGATGTTTTAAATGTAGTTTGAAATCAATTGGCCATAAATATTATGCCCCATCCTGACCATGTAAACGTTCTTCTTGTTACATATGTTGTACTGGAACACATAAACTCTGTAAGGTCACCCTGAGTGTCTGTCATCGGAACCATGTCGGCCCCTATGATGCATCTTGTACCTCGCACATATTGGCTAGTTCAGAAGGAACAGACACAAAGGGCACATAAAATATATATCGCTTGGAAAAATGCACTTCATTCTTGCTTAATTGTGGGAACGGAGTTTCCCAGATTTTTGGCCAATGAATTACGGTATGGTTTAGAGGTAAATCTTTTTTCGTCTTTTAACATAATCTACACCCCGCAATTTGATTCCCCGAATTCTTTGTAAGGAAATTACATCCAAGTTGCCTTGGTCATACACGAGGCAAGCGACCACCTAGATTAAGACAGATTTGTAACAAGTCAGTAGCACAGTACAAGCCTCCCCCCAATTCTTCCTATCATAACTGATTCATTACAGCAAGCATGCTGCCGTCTCATAGATCCCGACAACTTAGGCAGCTTTTAACAATTTTCAACAACAAGCATTTGCACAGCAGTGTGCCAGAAGAAAGCGGAGCACTACAGATACACATGCCCAAGTCATAACCGCTGCATTTCTCATAGCCCTTCTCATTACAAGTACACGTCCTGCAACATGATTGTATTGTGTACTTGCATTGCAAGCAACAAACCCTATACAAACTGCATGCAGAGCACATTTCATGCCTGTCGCTACCGCACTGACGCCTACGCTGTGCTACAAGCTCTTGACTGTGTTCCTTTTGCAAGGATGAAAGACCCAACATATTTCTTTTTTCTTCAGTGCCTATCTAATTTTGGGGGGACCTTACCACGTTTGACACAAAATCCATTTACCGCTGATGCACTGATTTCTATGTACAATGCACAGATAACGGGACAGATTTTTCTCGCTTGCATGGCCAACAGCAGAGTGGCAAATTTTAGCGAAGCTGCGTGAGACTCGAAAGACAACTTGTTTCGGATTTGAGCAAGTTAGAGGGTAGTTTCCTAAACTAATTAAAGGCTTATAGAAGAATAGCTATCGTACAAGCACACACTCAAAGGTGGCCTGTAGTGCTGAAACAATGTTGGCTGTAAGTGGCTCTAGACTTTCACTACAGGAAACTGTTGTGTAATTTCAATTTTTAGCACAATGCATGTGTGTGGGGTATCACATGCAAGGTTTGATTTGGGAAAGCTGGACAAAGGACGACTTTCTGAGGACAGCTTGGGCTGCAATACGAGAGGTACAATTACTCGGTTGAAATGCAAACTTGCATGGAAATTTTCCTAGTCTGCATATTTTGACACACCTCAGTAAAATGCTGCATATTTCAGTAAAATATGCTGCTTCTTATAACCATAGGAACAAAGTAAATTTTTGAGTATACACAATAAAATATTTAGATTCAAGGGTTAAAGGTTGCGCAGTAAACAAGTGCAAGACAAGGAATGTAGATATAACCTTGCATACAGTACATCTGTTACAAACAAATAAATAACATCTGAGGAAAAACAAAACAAAAACAGCTCATGTGTAACTCAACTGGCATGGGCATATGAAAGGAACATGTTGGGAATGTTCAACTGCAAGCACCACCATAACTGGCTCTTGCAAGACCGTAACAGGTGTCTGCAGGTACCTTCCAGAATGAAACGTGTCCCTACTCTCATTCCTTTTGACTACACTTTCCCACAGGCTCCACAAGATGTCTAGCGTGTGCAGAAAAAAAGAGAGCTGGCAGTGCAGTATTATGTGCCTCCACTATGTACAACGGTGTTTCCCCCGTCATCTCAATTCCAATAAATAGATTTACTCCTAGAAGAGGCTTCCTATAAAGAACACTAAACGTTAAATAATTATACAGTACGCTACACATGCTGAGGTGTGCCCGAGGGCCAGCCAGCCATTGGCCAGGAACCCTCAAGAGATCTCATCATGTTCTGAACACAAGAAGTGGGCAGACAAACTTGCCAAGAGAGGTTCACTGGGCAAAAGCTCCATGATCAATTGCTGAACAGCTGCTATTTTTCTACAGTTACACATAGATACGTCTGTGGTTGTGTCCTCTTTGCTGACGTTCTACACATTGCCTCTGGCCAACAATTTTTCGACATTACAATATGTGCTACACAGTACTGTTAGCACTAAGTACACGTCACGTGCGTATGAAATAAGTGAGAACGCAAGGGGGAACTGAGCACTGCCTAAAGAAATAAAAAAGTTAACCTATCCGAAAGGATGCAATTGCAACCTTGACTGTAAACAACCTCTTCTACCTCCAACAGTAAGAAAATATCAACACTGCTCTAATGCATTTTGCTGAACACATATGACAATCAACAAAGTATCACGAGTTTGTCCTTATATTACCAAGACAATGCCCAGACCAGCAACTGAAGACGTATGCCACGTCAAAGTTCTTGCCCAGTGAGCTCCGGCCCGTAACCCTGGCAGTGCCAAAAGTGTGAAGGGTCCCGTAGCAGTTCCCCCTCAGGACTTGGAATGAGACACCGCACCACCTGAGTGTGAGTGACTTGTGGTGAGATATAGAGGGTACGTCGTCTGCTGCTGTGGCTGTCAGGTGTTGCTCGGCAGACGACCAATCCGTGATGAAGACGATGCGACAGCCGACGTGGTTCCCCGTGCACTCACGGGTCTAGACACCAGTCCTGCTTCCACGTATCGTGGGTATGTTACACGCTCGATTGTGCCATCCTGTCGTCAAATGATAACGTTCCTGTCAATCCACATTTTATATAGAGCAGGAACAAAGAAATGATGTGCCCTATCAAGCTCTTTTGGCACATCCTACTGCAGACGCTATTTTTTTCTAAGGCTTGAAGAAAAAATGAAAAAGACAGTAGCAGCCCCAAACGACCCGGTCGCGAGGTTAGTGAAGGAGGCTCGCAATTCATGGGCCCTGCTGCCTCATTGTATGCAGGCTAAATAAGTCTTTTAAATTACACAAACAACACTGGCCTGCAAAACATAACTTTAAATTTGTAGTCAAAGGAAGAAAAGCTCTGCCTGTTTGGAATTCACGTTTTCTATTCCAAAAGTACCATAAAAAATTTGTGATTATGTGAGGGACAAGGGAGGTAATACACCTTCACTTCAGCTCTCCTACCCATGGATGCACACACAACAATTCACTTACTCTCGGAATCTTGTGGTGAGTAGTTGTAGTGCCTTCAAGCTTTGTACTGAGTATTGGATGGATCGTTTTTTGCTGGAAGACACATACTAAATGTCAAGTCCTACAAGAGGAGCGTAATTGTGAGTCTACCTCAATCATCCGTGACAACTCATCCAGTTTTGCTCGCAGCTTTTTGTTTTCTTCTTGCTGTGCCTGCAAACATCACAACAGTTGCACCTGTACTCCACTGTTGACTATGCCAGTGAAAGTTATCAGTAAATATCAGCAAAGGGTTACTTACGTGAAGGGCTCTACTGATGGTCGTCAATGTCGTAGATACTCTTCTGTTCCCTTCCTAAGCAACAAAACACGAGAGGATTCCTGTTTTACGTCACTACTAAAGTGGGATTTATTGGCCCTGCTTTGTTGCCAACAAGGTCAACACAGCAGAGATTGTCAACGTACTTTTACGGCTTTTGTTAAGGCATCTAGCTGAAAATTTAAGTGCCCAATTTCCTCTTGCTGCTCCTGCAATCGTCAATTTTCGTCATTTTAGGAACGGGTCTCTGAGGATTCACGCTATGAAAGGTGGTGTACCTTGTTTATGACGGACAGCTCCTTAAAATGTGTCACGATAAACTGAATGTGATCTTCAAATGTCAAGTGTTCTATCAAACTTTTCCTCGGGCCCTGCAGGACAGAAAGGGTTCTGTGATTAAACACATTTTTGAGCTCAACTTCACATGAATCAGCCGAGAAGGAGAAACCAGCAGAAGGCACGCAGGTCAAGTCTGCATATGGCATACCTCAAATGTGCACCCGTATTCTTTCATAGTACAACACCAGGGCTTCTGCTCACACTCTTCATAGTGCAAACTCAACTGGAATAATGAAATACGAAGAGTGATTGACAAGCCCGTCTGCCGCTGAATCGAATTAATAGGAATTGGTTGCAGAGCTCACCTCCCCTAGAAGAATGCCATTCACACCACAGTGTTCGCAGGTAACACTTTTATCGGAGCAGTGCGCTTTGTGGTCCTAGAATGATTACAACAGCGAGTTCAACTGTTCAGTAAGATACGGAGAAGATATTTCGAAGTGGTGTACTCTGATCAAAGGTATGTTAAATACTCCCTTATCAGCTTGACACATGCCAAAGTGCACAAGGAGGGATTGATACCTTTTTTTTACAGGTTATGTATTTCGTGAAAGTCCAAGTTTTATGTCACGATGAAAAGGGGACCTTTCGTTTATTTATTTGTTCCATTATTTGTTTTAAGTAATTTAGTTTCTGCTTTGACATTCTTTTCTTTGTTTTTTTGTCAGTACATGCAAGAAGGCTTCCTTGCGTGCATGTTGACATTGAGTGAAGCACGCTTTACAAGAAACGACTTGCAGAAGAAGGGGCACGAAGTGAGGAAAAACGGGAAAAAGTGATGCACAAGTAGGGTTCTTCGTTTTCGGGTTTTATGAGTTTTAAAATCCGGGGGGTAAATCCGGGGGTGCTTGACGGGTTTCAAGCATACAATCGGGGAGCTTTCGAAACACTGATTGGCTCACGAGTCCGTGAGGTCTATCCACTTGCTGTACACTGAGTGCACTGTAGGCCAAATCGCGCACGAAGTCATGAATTATACCTTCTGCTTGCTTTTCCTTCTCTTGCTGTTGAATGCTGCTTCACATGACTCCTTAAACTTCTTATGCTGTGATGAAGCCAGATGTTCACGAATTCTGTTGCAGGTGTGTCACCACCTTGTGGTCTTGCAGAATCTGCACGCTAACGTACGACATCCTTCATCCTTGTAAACCACTTCGAGAACTGGATATTCTAAGTACCAGTTGTCAGCCGTTTTCCTTTGCTTCCCATGTCTTCCGTGGACAAGTTAAAAAATGACATGGGCCTCCTCCTTGGGCCAGCATGGGTGTTGTCAGTTGACAATCTAGAAAGCACCCTATGCCCCAGTTCCTTGAACAGCTGATGTCATGGTGCCTGGCCTCACAGTCTCCCTCTTGCTTTAGAGCAAAGGGCATCCGGGCAAAAATATGGTTTAGCCCAATTCTTAGAAACTGTGTTCGGGGTGAAAATACCAGGTGTATTCGGGCTTTACCCGAAAACGAAGAACCCTATGCATAAGGTGTGACAAGTCCTGAGCTGACCTCGTGAGAAACCATCTGATAGAAAACCCCCTTTTCTTAATTTAAACCGCTATCTGTGTTTCGCTCTATTGACCACACCAGGAGTGAACCCATAGACATGACCAACCAGATATGCAAGCTGCCATCCAAACAGTTGTTGCTGACACACTGAATTGTGAACGTGGTTCTTATATTGAACGGTGGCCATTACAACTGGGCAAAATCTAATGCTACCTGAAATGCAGAACATATCAAATAAAAGGATGCTCACTGTTAGCAGCTCCTTGTGAAAATTGAGCCCACAGTGTTCACACACCAAGGGTCTCTTTGGGCACACGCTTCCCAAATGGTTGAACAGGTCCTTGGAGAGGACTTCCTCTTCACATAGCGGACACATTTTCTTTATGTACGGACAGTCCTTGATGTGGTTCTGTGCAAGACATAGAAGGAAACTAAGCATGAGCATGTCATTTTTTCCATGCACAGGAGACAAAGCCAGTCCCAGTAGCTTCCTGAAGAACACAAAGAATCTTGCAGCACAAAGAATGATAACTGGCAAGTTGCTGCCATATTCCTCCTTGCTGCCATGCTCTCCATGGTTTCATCAAGTTCTGTAACAGGCACTCCTTGTACATAAAGACTAATTTGTCTGAGAACTCTTCAGAATCGCTTAATCCCACATTGTAAATGAGACCTCAAACATGCACTACAATTTTTCAGTCTACACACAGACCGCCCCAACTGACTAGCGACGCACATTTGGCACCATCGCACTGACCTTCAAGGAAGCCAAAGAATCGTTGAACCTGCAACCATTGATGCTCTGGGGGCACAACACAGTGAAGTCTTTCAGAGAGTTCCACACAGTGTCATCTGGCACAATCTGGGTACAAGAAACAAACCTCGTTAGGCACCCAAGAAAGAGAGGGAGGGAATGTCAACGCACCCGTTCCGTCCAGGTCTCTGTGCCATCCACGGGACACAGGAGAGCTGCCGAACGGGTGCGGGAAAGATCTTCCCTGCAGCGGGCACAAAACGCATGGCAGCAGGTGGCCCGGTAGATGACAGGGCAGACGGCGCGGCACAGGGCACATGCCAGGTTGCGTGGCAGGGGAACCTGAAACTCGAGGCGAACCTCGCACGGGAACCCGGGGAACCCCCGCAGTGCCACCGTCTGGGACATCCTTCCGCCTTACACGGCCTGCGGAGAATACATTAACTGCAATGTTAACTCACACTTCATTACTTCCCAAATTTCCTTACTGAAATTTCATTAGTTACCAATCCTTCCTCCATCTCTGATATACATTTACTACTTTGACGGTTGAGTGATTCAGAACCCCGTTGTCACGAATGTCCTCTCCCAAAAATACTAGATACTGCATAGCATTCTAACAGTATGTGTTATATATCAACGTAATCGATATGTTCAAAATGTATTGAAGACGGCAGAGAAGTATGCACGTGCTGACGTGATTTGCAGCAATACAGTTGCAGGTCATTAGTCTGTACAACCAGAATTTTTAAGTAGATTTCAAGGATCAAACATACTCGGTGGCAACCAAAATAGGTAAGGATAAAAAAGCAAAAAGAAAGAGAGAGAGAGAAAGAAAGAACAGGGTACCTACATATCTGCTTCCAACTAACACCACACACTTTGACCTCATTTTTAAGTGTATGCAAAATAAGCAACACACAAAGCCTCAAGTGCAGCAAGCATATAATAGCTCCGAATCCAACGCATCGCATCGGAGATGCCACCGGTAATCTTTTTATGCAACGAGCCTGCAGCATTCGTACCACTATTTTTACCGCGGGTGGTGTTGCTAAAAATAGTAACAGGCACGTGCTTTTCGGAATCCTCTTACAGACGAGCGCACCCCGTATGACACTCGGATTTCTCGGATATTAGATTTCGTACGCGTAATACCGCGGCTACATATCGGTTTCATCGCCAATAAAGGTAGCATACTGGCAGACCGAATGCCTTATTGCCCAAAGGTCAAAGTTAATATGTCTGCTACTCAAGCTGATGCACGTTGCAGTATATGTACGGATGCAAACCAATCGCAATGCTTCATGTGCCATGCAACTCATTGGAACGTTAGACGCGCGCTGTTGGCGACTCGTGCAAATTGTGAGTTGCAATTTGTCATTTTTATTTGCGTTCCCAAAATAGATCTCGATCATATAACAGCGCCAGATCTTCCGATAAGAGATGCAATGCAGCAACTGAAACAGGCGAGATGCAATCAAATTGCTGGTACCATTACGACAGATTGGTGCAATCTGTGCGCTAAGAAGGTGCTTACTTTCTTTTCTATCTAGTTTGATGGCGAATCGCACGGAAGGTGAATTATAAACGGATCAGTGCATTCAGCAGCACGGTGATGCAGATAGGTCGCACGGGGGCCAAATATCGCCAAAAATAAGTGCATGCAGCTGGAAAATATCGTTTTGCAGCACCACTGCTGCAAATGAGCCAGCCAGCGAGTAGTGCACGATAGATCTGGACGATGCATATTCCCAGATAGTAAATGCAACACAAACCTTTCGCTCACCACTCCACAGGAATGGTCACATTGCTTGCTCGTTCCCACGGCACATTTAGAAACTGCAGTCATCACCTCCTGTCAAACATTTCTGGGAACGGCTACCTTCTCCTGCTGAGCGACATAACGGAACCACGGTTCCCCCCTGGCGGCGGCTACAAAAATGAAAACGCTAGCCGAAATTTGGTTCTTCAGCAAAGGAAACTAGCACGTAGAAAGCACTGCAAGAATGATAAGCGCTTTCAGTTATACTGAAATAACCCAGAACACTTTGTTCGAACGCTACAGTGGCGGCAATATTCATTTTTCTTTCTTCCGTTGCGTTGACGCCGATCGCGCGTTGCCAAGTACGTCACAAGTGCGTCAGCACCGTTTGCGTCACAAGTCCGCAAACGCGCGTTTGTCGAGTGCGCGCGTTGGAATTTGGCTGAGAGGGCCCAGATCAGACAAAAAAGGTGTGCTGGAGTGCTGCTGCGAAAAGACTCCCTTCTCCTTCCCTGCGTGCATTTCTCTCGCACAGCATAACGTTCTGAAGAAACAGAATGCGAAAAAAATCATTTTGCGGATTGGGTACATAACGAGGAATATTGGCAATAACGGAAATCTTTTGTCGTTCGCGCAATGATTTGAAAGAAAAATGTAAAGTATCTTGATACAGCTGGTGACATTTTCATGCTCTAATATGAAACATTTTCCTACAAATGTACGCAAACACTTTTTATTTGTGGAAGGTTCTGAAGAAACATCTGCGTACAAAAATACTCAATACTGGATAAAACAATTACACCTGTGCCAAGTGTGGTGCAGAAATCATAGCGCCCAGAACTGTTCTCTTTATACACGAGTTCACGACTTGTCTACGTAAAATACACACTGTCATCGATGTCTGATAGCCATCTACATTGTCCTACTCAGCTTAACTTTACTGAGAGAAGCAAAAAGGCATATCAAGCACCTTATCACAGTATGACCATACACTATACTGGTTGATTCAAACACAAAAGCTAATATACAAATTATACAAAATAACAATTACACATCCCTCTCAACAAGTACCACTTTGCTCATTACTATCTGAGTCAAAGGTGGGTGCTTAAAAGAACAGTATCAATAAAGTAGGCAGCATTGTTGGCACCATCAGATCATGCTGTGTATCAATAACATGTGTGTAATGCAGCACTTCATCGGTACCTGCTAAACTGCTACCGACAACTCAGGAACGCAAGATTCCTGTACAACAAGAAAGAAAATAATGAGGTGAATGAATTTGAACACAAGAATTTCACCTCACCTCCTACCCGCAAGAAAATTCATTGTTCACATCTTCTACATAAGAAGTACAGCTGTTACTGACATTATTTGACAGTATCCAAGTGTATATATATATAATAAATGTTAAAAGGGTCTTAATTCAACAGCTGCAGTCTCGTAAATTAGTATTTGGGAGCCGTAGAGTGGGCTTCTGAGGCTCGTGAAGCACGAGAGATATCTTCCTCGACAGTTCCTTTTAGTTTGGCAAACTGCTGGCGAATGTAGCCCATGTTTAAATTTTCTTCCTTCCTGTCGGCCTGTGAAAAATTGCGCAGTCAACAGAGCTTACTAGTAAAGCTGCATAATCAACCTGTCTTTCTGTCCCCTCAGTGCATGCTCAGTTTTTCTATGACATTACCTGGAAGTTTTATAACAGCATACTGAAAACAATTCGAGGGTGCCATGAAAAGGCGGGCCCTCACTTAACACATGCTGGAGAAAAAGTAAATGTGTCGTATTGAGGCAAATAAAGGAAGTATTCTATATAACAGTGGTTTTCCTTATCGCCAACGTAGCGTAACGTGCTTACGAAACATGATCACGATGGAGTTCGCTCCTCTAATGTTCCTTTTGTAAGACAGAGTTGTCTGCTATAACTGTGCACTATTTGAGGTCCCCGACTATAAAAGGTATGTCTCACAACACGTATGATTCAGTTTCAGTTCGTGTGTGCTATTTCGTGCACACACTATTATAAAATTTTATACTTTGTCTAGATAGATATCAAAGTATGTTCAGACCAAGACGCCAAAATCAAGATCAAATGCCTAGGAGGACCAGAGTGTTACTCCTAAACATTTCACATCTCTCTAGACATCAATGTCACCATGTGGCATAAAAGAAACTTTCCAGAGACAACGTGAGAAGTCCGCCAACATCACTAGAACAGCCTTAACAAGTAACTGCGACTATAACAACGGATCCCTCATGTCCAGGAGCAGCGACAAATGATTGTAAACGCAGTTCTTTCAACGTGCACCGATGTTCACAAATAGTGACAATGTATCGAGAGAGAAAAGATTCCTAACTAAGAATTTCAAAATGCTGCTGATACCTTGACTCTATGTCAGTTTCAGATAACACTTCCACACTGCTTGAACTCTGTGGGCTGTCCTTGGGTTGTGCGGCCATGGTGCTTGGTTCAGATAAGTCTTTTTCTTTTGCCACAGTGTTGCTTGGCTGGTTTGTGGCATCTGTGCAGATTCCAAGTGTTTTTTGGATGCTTTCTGGAAGCTTTAGGCAGTCTCTGAGTTGAA
The DNA here is from genome assembly GCA_029532675.1 of Ornithodoros moubata. NCBI lineage: Eukaryota > Metazoa > Arthropoda > Arachnida > Ixodida > Argasidae > Ornithodoros > Ornithodoros moubata. The sequence continues at coordinate 4,271 of JARGYV010103065.1, read as the reverse complement.
GATAAATTCCCTCAGCCTTGGCCAGTGCCTCTTCAAGGTTGATTTTGTAACTCATGTCATTGACGTGCTTCAAAAAAGAGGAAGGATACAGTAATAAACAATGGGTTCACAAGACACTTTAGGGACGATTCAAAACTTCTTAAAAGGCCAAGAGGAAGGGGCAACCAGTTTGTACGTACTGAGTGACATCTGGTCAGGTATCTTTTTATGTTTTCTGCATTTTGGTAGTTCAGAAGGTACATACCTTCAGAATTTCACTGAGACCATAGTTGTTTTCCATCATAGTCGTCGACTCTGTATCTAAAATAGCTGCACAAACCAGTAGGTGGAAGTTCTTGCACGGCAAATCTGTCCACAGCACCTGTTACAGATAGTGACCACGTGAGGCACGTAAAGGGTGAACCTTCAAACTCCACCGATTAGAATCAAGCAGGACCGAATAACTGACCTCCCACAATTTCATAATGTCTTCAAACTTAAATTCTCGCTTGAAGAGGATGATTAACCACCTGAAGCAAAAGTACAGGTTGCCAGATTCGTGTTGATCTGGAAAGAAGAATGCAGGGAAAAGATGCCATAAACAAACTAACAAAATACAGGGTGCCAATTGCCTAGGATTGGGAGCAGCAGACATCCTGTTTTAAAGAAATTAACGTAAACCATGAGCACTAGGCTTGGCTGACTTGACTAACAATATGTTCAGTTCTTTTAATGTTGCCCACTGCTAACTTATAGCTACGCTACTTTGTCACTGATCCCCTACGATTAGGGTATAATTGTCATATCATTGGCCTGTGATATCCAGGTTTATTTTGTTAAAGCATAACGCTGGTATCGGAAATTCAAACAATGTTGCGGATCTTGTTGTTGGCGAAGTGGGTTGCACAGACACCCACCATTCACATTGTTCATCGTTTATTGGTCCAAACTGCCAAAAACGAAACCCATGCCCCAAGTCTGTGCACCTCACCACTTCTTTTCTTGTCTTTGCATACTTAACATTTCCTACAAATGTAGAACATGTGGGCTGCAGAATGATGATGATGATGATTACTTGTTTTAGGGCACAAAAGCGACTAAGGTCGTAGAGTGTCAATCTATGGTTGAATGTAATGGCTGTGACAATATACAAAAATTTAGATACAGAAAAATGGAAAAGTTAAGACAAGACTAAAGGATTGAGATTAAGACAATGTGAGTAAAAGACTTGTTTACAAGCTAACATTGGGTAAAGGTTAGTTGTTAAAATTGTGCAAAGTGATCCTTTAAAATTTGACAATAAAACCTGAAATACTCTCTCGAAAGGAACGAATGTGTGATCACCAAGTAGTGGTACTTGATGAAAAGGCAGCATGGATTTCTAAAAAAGAACTGGGAAATGATGTTTGCATGATTGTTCAAACAATGAACATGTGATAAGTATGTGTGTGATGGAGAGATCCACCCACACTGTGTGGCACCCTCTCCTCGCAATAGATGACCATGTGTGATGAAGGGGCGTTCCAGCATAAGACGATTTGAAAGAACTTCCTCAAAGCTCAAACTTCCGAACAGCTGCAAAATAGATCTAGGCAACACTACACTAAGCCATGTATTACAGAAAGCATCTCTCACCTAAATAAGTTGCTAGCTTTGGCAGGGCAACTGTTAGAATATCGTGAAGCTGTGCCAACTGATCTTTCATGCCCATCTGATCCATGTCAAAATTAGATGCCTGGAACGGTAGAGAAAAATACATAGTAAGAGAACAAGTAACCTCAAGGTAGTTAGCAAGATAGGCTTACCATTCTCTTCAGGAATCCAACAAAGCACCAAAAGGTGTCTGCTTCGTTCTCCATTACAATTAAAAGAGGCGACAAGAGGTCGCTCATGCCTTGGACGTAACCTGGAATAAGTGGTTGAAGTGAGGACAGCTTTCAATCTCTCACGCCAGAGGGAAACTTACCAAGGTCGAAATTGTACATGCAGTAAGTCATGAGTATGTCGTACAGCATTTCTACATTTCTATTATTGGCTCCCTCATAGAACTCATGTGCACGGTCGGTGCGGCTGACGTCTTTTTCTGAAAACAAAGAAAAGTAATACATACAGATACCTACACACCACACACGTGCTGCAACCTCATTCTGAGCAAAACGAATAGGGAGCTAAATGATACAGGAGCCTGAAACGAAAAGGGAACGACTGAGAGACAAAGAGAACTGCTTAATACGCTAAGGGATTCCTCATCTGAGTTGTTTATCCTGAGGATCACAGGACAAAAGTAAAGGGAAAAAAGAGGCACAAACAAAATGGTGCATCAAAGCTTATCTACAAAGTGTAGCAGCATTAAAAAAGCCCAGAAGGTTTCTGCGCTGAATAAGACTCTGTGCCTCCTTTTTTCGCCATTCTCAAGCTTACCCACAATGCTTTTTCTGTCCCTGAAGCCAGAAAACCTTGACTCCTGGTCTTCGCTGATTGTTTTCCACTGGAGCTTCATTCGGAAATAGTTGTCCCTGCATCACAGTGAGAAATTTGGAGCCCCTCGTTTCTTTCCAGCCCTGCGACAGTGGGGATTCCAAACTTACTTGAGCTGTTTTCGTCTAGCTTCCCTCTCTTTATATGTTGAATTAAACGGGAAATACTCCAACAGAAATGACCAAACTTCCTTCCTCAGCTGCGGATGGACACCCTGTTGCATGGAAAAAAAATGCCAAGTTTTTTTTTCCCTTTTCGTTACGTGCACCCCAAATGAGAGCATAAAAACTTACAAACTTAAAGAGATGTCAGCAAACATTTCAGGAGACAAAGAGAGAAAATAATATATATATATATATATCTTACCCCTCTAAAAATTCGTTCCTTCAAGGCCGACTCGTTGTAGATTCTTCCTTCGGAATCGTAGTACATGACCCACTCCTCGTGTGACAATGGCCAGCAACGTTCCACATCGGGACGATTTGGCAAAATCTGCAAGTGCATCCAGCATTCTGCAACTTCATTCCCTATTTCTGAGAACCACATAACCTCATACACTGCAATGTGACTTAAGAAGAAACAAACGATCTTACTCGAACGACTACTTCGAAACCAGGTTCCTCTTCTTGATTTGTGATCTCGAGACCCGTGAAGCTCTCCGGTTGCAGTTCCATCATCTCGTCAAAGGAATGGTAACGATGTGGTTGCATCGTGTATGCTCCGCTTCCGGTGACTAGGTTGGTCACTTTTGCAAAGCCATCCATCGTCGCTGTGTAAGGGTCATTGATGAATCGCTGTGAAAGATTGGCTGACTCAAAACACATTTTACAGCCACGGAATAGAAATATCCGCAGTGCTCAAATCTCGCGCTAAAATTACTTTGTATGATGGTCTCGATGAAATGCATAATGAACAGCAACACTAAATTCTCTCTTCACCATTTCACACTTTCAGACTATTTCACTGATAATGCTCATTTAATGAGCAACACCAGATAAAATTTTGCGAAACTGAAAGCAAGCAAACGTTCACGTGTGCAAATGTTACAAACAAAAGGAGGAACTCTGAATGAATCCTGAACTGGGGTGAATTGAATAACACAATCAGCATAGTTTTTGAAACAGAAAATATTGTGAACAAATACATACAGACACGAGGCCCTTAGCCCGTGACTCAGGAAACAGATTCAGTTCTTCAAACGATTTCTCCAATGCTTCTCTGTCAGGTGTGACCACAATATGAAGGCTGCTGTCTTTCTTTGACCTGTTAAACAGAGAAAGGCAAGATTCACACGCTAACCCATATGCACTACTTTTACCACACATACACCTTAAACCTCAGAAACTCCTGAAGCGCTCGGACGAAGTGCTTCTGTCGATCTTGATTAAACGTGAGTGTCGGCAGACGAGCCCCATCGGCGAGAAACAGGGTAACCTCGTGCTTGTCACCCACTGGTTTGCACTGATAGGATGCAAGCTCATCAATTTCAAACGAAAAAGGCTGCACAGCGCTTTGCCCTTTTCTTATCTGCACAGCGTCTGGAAAAAGAAATAAAAAGTAAGCCCTACCACCTGCGACCTCTGACGTCAACCTACCTAAGGAATCTCGTTTTGGTTCTTTTAAAACGCAGTACGTCACTGGAGTGTCGGGGGAGAGTTCTTCCCAGGCATTGCATTCATCTACAGCAGTGTTGTTGTCGTGCTTGAAATGTAACCTAGATGGCGTCCAGGATATCCTGATTCCGAACCTCTGAAAGAAAATCGTATTTTACGGGCACGGAAAGCGACAGTGACCGCAAGAAGTGAAAAAAAAAA
>JARGYV010103020.1:0-21295 GCA_029532675.1 Ornithodoros moubata | reverse complement strand
CGCCCACCGTTTCCAGCAAATAGGGTCAGTAAAAGATATCACTCGGAATAGCGATTGGTCATCGCCGTGTTATGCGGTGAAGTTCTGTTTTAAGACTGTAGTGCTAAGTGAATCCACGCATACTTCGCTGTTTGTCCTACGTTTTTAACTTTGAAATGTTTTCATACCGTCTCTTCTTTCATATTTTTTATTTGACCTGGAATAGCTGGAAGAGCAACGAAAACGCCCTCTACACGACGCCGAGACCGAGCCCACGCCATTCTAGAGAGATAGACCACCTCAGAGAAAAAATTAAAAGTTGCCAGTTGCTTTCCTAACGTAGAGTGATTTCTGCGAAGCACGCTTTTCTTGACGGTGCCCAGCCAAAGTAATCTAGTTCAGTCCAAGAGACGGAACTTGTTTATCGTGTTGGACGCAGATGAACCGCACCTGCAATAACTGTATTTTGTTTGTCCTCTCACTTTCAAGGTTTCGAAATGGGTCGTAAAGCGCATTGGAGCTGGTGAACTCGACGAGAGAGTGAGAGAGAACGAGAGAGTGGCGTTATTGCCTTCTTCTATTTGTGTATACATTTTGGCAATGCTCAGTATCCACCGCTATCTAAAAGGAACTGAATGAAATGCACAGGATTAATGAAAGGCTGTTTGTGCACAGGAGAAGTCAGCTTACGGAGATGCTGTCTCCGAATTTTCGGAAAGTATAATATTCCTGTTCAAGGACAGTGTTTACGTAGTCAGTGTCCTCTAACTTTCAAAAGCCGTGTAAGATGAAGAAATACTATTCACCTGGAAATTCCAGCGAACTATTGTTTAGGTTGGTTGTAGGCTCTTTCTGAAGAGGCCTTAAAACCACATTGCAAGCTGCACGACAACCTAACCAAGCTTGTACACCGCATTCCGGCGGCGCTTGGTAGAAAACGAGGAAACCGCGCTGGAGGCAGCCCACGTGCGATACCCGTATCTTTTGTTCCACAGGCTCTTTCGGACTGAAAGGCAAGTGCCGACGAAGGTTGCAAACATATCTAACGCAACCATCATGGATCGACGTGGGGGACACGTTGCGAATATGGAAGCTGGTCCCCTCTTACCCTCTAACAGGAAACCGGAGCTCTACGCTGCGGCTGAACCGCATCACTCCATGGAGAGCTTTTTTAAGAACAAAGGTCAAGGTGAATCCGTGCAACAGAAAGACAGCGATGTACCGGTGGAGCCTGGTACAAAGGATCTAAGCGGCCTCCAGCGAAGCTCGCAGGGCGATATCGTCGGTAGTGCCGTGCGCTATGTTCGAGTTGACATCCCAGAAGATGAGCCAGAAAAGGCGCCTCAAGGTATCTTCATGAACATTATCAACAAGGTGTCTGACATTGAAGTGAGCGTGGGGAGTATGGGTAACTCCATCGATGAGATGATCCAGCGGATTAAACGCAGGACGGCAGATATTGTGGGCACAGGAAAAAGTGAATGCTGTTCATCTACAAAGCTTGCCGCTTCTGATGAATCGGAACACGATGCGGCTACAAAAGAAGGCGTGTCTGGCCCAGAAGTGAACGTGGTTTGATGAAAGGGTCTTCCACTGCCAGTTGCCTTTCTCTCTCTCTCTCTCTCTCTTTCAAGTGTGCGAAAATTGCAGTACTTTGCACCTTTCCTGACGCAGGAGAAGTGCTGTTCAGCTAACTTCTTAGATATGTTGGTGCTGTGCTAAGAAGTGCTTTCGTCTCAGAACTCGCCTACGCTGGCGAAACCCAATAAAGGTTAGAAAAATGTTGCCTAACCCAGAAGGCTTGGCCAAAGTTATTAGAAAATTTTGCCTTGATGGAGCACGATGGGGGTGAAAGTGCCGTTTTGGTTTTTTTTTTTTTTTTTCTCCACCGAGCAATGTTTTCATGAAATGAAGGAAGCTACTGTGCTTACACATAGTACTAGAGAAAATCCTCATGCCGAATTCGAACATTCTAGCGCCATTGCTTCGTAAAACGTCCAGACACTGAGCGACGCCACAGTGGGCGGTCTATGGATTAATTTTGCCCCCCTGGGACTTCTTTAACGTGCGCCAAAATCTCGACGCTCTGCACGCTGTATTTTACATCCCTGCCCGAAGATAGCGCATGCCTGAGCAATTCGTACCCTGCCACCGAATTGCTAGTGTTCTAGGCCAGGGTCAAGCCCGGAAGTTCGAAAGGTCGAAAGATGAACACGCTATCAATTGAGTCACTCAGACTGGTCAGGATAGAAGTCCTGACGATGACAGTGTTTTTAATTTCCCTAAGCAAAGAATCTGGTTTTACCAACTTCCCTTTTTTTCCTCTTTCAGTTTCCCTCGTCTGTTTGATGCTGCTGCTTTCAAAACAAAAAAGGAAAAAGCGGCTCAGCTCGGCAGTGCCATCTGCCAGCCGTCGATGCTACCCCAATAAGCCAAGTACGAATAAGCGACGAAGAGCAGCGCTACGTCCTCGCGTGAGTCTAGCATATTTCCATATCTTGATTTCCTCAACTTTTGGAAATAATTGTTGTATATATTTCCGACAGTACATTTCAGTCAAGGCTAATTTTTCCTTTCTCATTATCCTCATCGTTATAATAACAATGATAGCAATGAATCCGATGGAAATGGGTGTTCTGAGACTGAGAAAAAAAAACACAAAAAAAAAAAACAAATAGAGACGACAGGAACTGACTGAAGAAGCTAGTCAGTTCCAGGAGGCTAGCAGTTTCACTGACTTCCTTTTCAAAAAATAATGCTGTTATCTTCGCCAAGGTATCTTACAAATCTGTGAATTCAAAGACTAGTTCGTTATGCAAATATGCACTTATCGTTGTGCAAAAATATCGATATCGTTTCATCACTAGGTTAAAGGCGTACGTAGGCCGGCACGGTTCTCTTCGAAGTCGGCCGAAGACGCACGTGTTCCTCCTGCGTTAGTCGTTCTTGTTAAGTAGCTCACCGTTGGTGAGGCCTACTACAACGAGCAGTACCAATACAACCTACCCCAGAATCATGCGAGAGTAGCGCAAGGCGTGGTCAGCACGTTTAGCTGCATTGTGCATGCAGAGTGATTACTTATGATTATTTGTGAGCCTAAAAGAAAGAATACATTGCGATTCTCGTGTATTTGACCGTAAACTACCACATTGGGCGCTGTATAGTTTTTCTTCTGGCCCTCGATCGTTGACCTTTTTTTTTTTTTTTTTTTTGCTTCTGACTTCTTTGTCAGTATCTTTCGCATGACGAAACAGAGGGAAACGACGTCATTGCAAAGCCACTCAATGTACGAGTCAAGGAAACAGTGGTTGGTCACGCTGGATACAGAAAGTTTAGGAGTCAACTACACAAAAACTCTCTCTCTCACGCTTATTCTACTTTTGGAGCACGAACAATGGAATGAAAGAAGTGACATTAATTGGGACTGTAGTGATATCCGATACTTACCGTACACGGAAACCACCTGCCACCTAACTCACGTATGTGCCCCACAGCACAAGCCTGGACTGATAGTTATCGGAGGGATGGTGATGATTGTTTTATTTTTGGCGTTTGGGTCTGTTGCTGTTTTGGAGTGACTAAAACTTCTTGCAATTAGGATGATCAGTACCGGTAGCTGGTCCGCCAGTGTTAACAGGATGTTGTTGTTTTTCGGTTCGTGAATCAATTACAACTACAGTTCCATGTAATGAGCACTGCCCGTAAATGTTCATCGCGTGGTGGGTTCCATCTCCCTGCTGTAAAATCGTACTATTTTCTTCATATCGTTCCCATGCAAGCCTCACAAGTATTTATTTTGCGTGGGTGAGTCGCAACACAATGCGTACAGGGAGTGTTGCATATTGCTTCTAGCCGCTGACGCATTGAGGTTTTCATGCGAATTGGTGATGTGATGCCAGGTATGCCACAGTGGAAAGCAATATGCAGCCCAAGGGTTGCTATATTCTTGGGCCCCCTTGATTCGTGGCGTTATGTTCTAATATCGTTATGATAATGTGACAGCAAAAAAGAACAACAAAGAAAACAAAAGAAAAGGAAAGCGGCAGCACAATGTTAACTGCGGGGATTATATTGTCAATACATTGCCATTTGATTGTTGTACCTGGTTTTACATGCGAGATTATCATCACAGTTGGTGGAGACGAAGAGGGCGGATCTTTACTTGAGAACATAGAGAGAGCCTCCGCTTCGACGGGGTGGGGTGACGAGTACGCCTTGGTGGCACACATGAACAACTAAAACGCTACCAGTGAATGGGACGTGAACTTTTGCTTTTGATTTTCGCTGATTGATGACTAATCTGCTGTGGACTTCTTTGACAGCTTGTTTTTGAAATTTCGCATTGCTGCCGCGCAGATAATTCCTATAGTTGTTGGAAAAAAGGAAGAAGAAAAAAAAAAACATGCAGGAAAGAATACTTCCTGCACAGCCGGCAGTGCGATTCAAACCTACGACCTTCCAACAGTAGCGAACAACAGGAAAGCGACACTCTTCAGGTTTTCTGATGTAGTTCACATGATGTTCCTGTGATTGTGTGTGATTGTTATTTAGATTTCAGGTTTTTATTCTTTGTATTCTTTGTGTACGGTGTATTTGAGACCGGCGTGAACCCCGGTAAGCATGGAGGAGTAACATTTTCACTGTTCACGTCAAAACGATATGTAAGGTCTTTGATAAAAAGAAGAGCACTAAACTTCTGGCACAACTTGATTTCTTGCACAGTTCACGTGAAATATGCATCAGCGTGCCGCGCATGCGTTCATATGCAATTAGAACAACTCTAATCAATCACAACCAAGATAAAATGCTGTTCTTTCACCACCCAAATGAGGCCAAATTCGGGAGGAAAATGCATTAGCGCTCTCGCTATCAGTTATAGTTTTTGGTGCCTCCGCGATGCTCTGGTAGATTCACTTGAACAGAAACACACACAGATGAGAAGGCAATATAGAAGCACAAAGGAACAGGTGCTCCTTCGCAAGAGCTGACATGCAGAACGTGTATGGGGATTTGATAAGTGGTCTCGCTATAAGCGGCGAGGCGTAGGAGCATAAGAGGCAAGTGGAGTTCAGCGCAACATAAATAAATCAATCAATAAATAAAGCAGCTTAAGTAAACATATACAATTGCTTTCTATTATGAATTTGGCTACCTATGGGAATGAACAAGTACACTTTATTATACAGATCGGCATGTACAAGACATAACACATATAAACGTGAACACGCCATCACACTTTTTTATCAATCAAAGAAGACATGAAAAAAGCTTTTTCTTTCTTCTTTTTTCGCCACTGCCTCAAACTCAACGTTCTTCTCCTCGTTTGAACCTACTTAATACACTGTCAAAGGATATAGGCCATTAGTTTGTGCACAGTTATTCACAGACACATGGATAAACGTGTGAAAGAACACAATCCGGATTCGAAGAAAAGATTAACGTTCGGCGCATACAAGACATTAATGTATGTACACAAGCGAAGAAATAAGACTGAATGCGTAATTAATGCGAGCGAGGACTTCATCGACATTTCTCCACCCTTCATTGTTCTTCTTAAGTGTGTCAGTAATTTGATGAACGAGAAGCAGGTGGGCTTTAGCAGTGTTATTCCCGATACCTACGTAATCACATCACCAGAAAGCAGGCTGCACATCTACCAGAAAGCTAGAAAGCTTATTCCCAACGCTGTCTTATTTTCTGAGGTAGAACCGGCGGGGTATGAGCGACAAATGCGGTTGGTGTGCTACCACATGTGTCGTTGACGGAATCGGATTGACTCGGAAGAATATCTGTGTTACATATATCGTTCAGAACAACAAACAGTAACAACAATAAGTGCTGATGGTGATGATGTGGGCTTGTATTTAGATGTTCCACTATGTGCTTATAGATGTGACCTAACATGCAGGGTGTTCGTATGGTCAGTGCAGACCATTTTTAGTCTGATAAAATATTTTTTTTTATTATTCAATTATTATTAAATTAAATCTATTTTGTTATTATTACTGATTATATATTCACTGCGGGAAAACAGACCTTGCGGGGCGCCGATATGGACACGTGGACCGATGTCTGTATTACCTTTCGCTAGCTAACTTTTCGATATGAGCTTGGTCCCAAAAGAACATGTTCTCTTTTTTTATTATTATTATTTTCTGGCCCTGTGATGTTGTTACCATGTATAAAACAATAACAAAAAGAAAAAATAACCAAAAATGTTATTATCATTATTTTCTTTATCACGGTCTTTCCCCCGTCTGGCATTTTCTTTGTTTTCCAGAGTGAACGGTTGAACGAGCAGTATACTGTGTGAGGCGTCGGTAGGTGCATATTGAAACTCAGTTCACGGATGGATTCCCTCCAGAAGTAAAATAACACATCGATCAAGGAAGGTTGCAAGGTGTACCTTCGTCAAATACAGTTCTCGGTAGTAGAGAAGCCGCGCAGAAGTTGTCTTTTCTATCTTTTAAAATTTCAGTCTATCGGCATTATATGCACAAATTTTGTATACACTTAAGTCTCTCTCTCGGTAGATTTCACCTTTTTTTCTTTCTTTAGTTACAGGGATGTGATAATGGGATATATTGCCTTCCCCCCCGTAGCACTAACATGTGGGAAGCAATAATAGAGCCACGTTTCATAAAGGAAGTGACATTGCCTTTTTTTTCTCTCTCTCTCATTAAAAAATCGGAAACGTAAAGAACAAACATCACAATAGCTTGCTGGTGAACACACACATGAAGTGAGATGTGTGAAATAATTTAGATATATACAGGTACAAACGTCCCAATATCATAGTCGAAACAATATGCCTGTGTTTTGTAAATTTGTCGTTATTCGTCTGCGTTGAATGAAGATGTGCAGTGACACTTCGTAGTATAAGCAGTACAAATAAATGACATATAGGCAAACATATCAGACAGGCATGTTTCAACGACACTAACATTGAACCCGTATCTATGTACGCTCTCGTAAAATTTGTATAAAGATCGAACATCCGGTACCCACATGCGACGAACGACCAACGTGTCAGTTCCAACCGTTCGGACTGTTCTTATTGTAGGTCTCGAAGTAATGAGACTGGTCAGTGTTCTATATGGGGGCACTTTCGGAAATTTGCCGCCGTTAATCCCAGCCGTACCTAGGATGCCGCCCTTCAACGTAACCGTGTTCGGCGTGTAACGGAGCTCGCAGACGGACAGTCGTTGAACTTGCACGTACAATAAGAATTTAATGCTAATGGCTAACCGATAATGAGCATCAGTGGAGTCGTGGAACCCATGCTACATATCAAAGTATATTTCAATGGCACAGCCCTACAAAACTTTCAGCAGGTGTTATCGAGTAACCTAAAAGGTATGGCAAGCATCCGCCACAACGCTGTGATGCTCACACATCGATTCTCAAAATTCATTGAGAGACTTTTCGTCGAAAAATGATACACAGCAAAGGGGGCTTTATAGGTTGCTCGTTAGCCTACATTTTGAACTGTGGACGTATATCAGGTAGACTGAACGTATACACTTACTAGGGGTTTAAAGCAGGCCTTGCCCAAATCATTCTCCCTTTTCAAAATAGTATCTCGACATGCGCAACGATGAGAAGGGGAGAGCCGAATTGAGAAGGCCGAAATGTGAGGAATGATTTAGATCTAGTCATGTGTATTACGTGTCATGGTGTGTACTAGTCATGTGTATACGTCATATGACGTCACCAATGCATGCTTTAAAAACGACTGCGACTAAGGTACCGTACCAGACTAGTCCTGATGAAGACGGCGCTGCCGTCGTAACGTAGACCTGTAAAATAACCTTACCCATGTAAATAAACAATTAACGTTTTAACTCCCTATCCAGTACGTCCACGTCTTATTCTTTCTTGTATTATATGTATATATATATATATATATATATAGTGCGTCATTTTTTTTGCGCCCCGAATACAAAAAAAAAAAAATCCATAAGAGCCCCAGATATGCCGTTTTGGGCGTTCAACATAACTGACAGACATCTTTCCTAGACAATCGCATCAGTATTCGATGACTAATGAACTAAAATTGGGTAATTAACTTACTTAACCTTTTTAATTTACGAGTTTTAGGAAACACTGAGAAAGCAGAAGAGAGACCGTCGTGGCTGAAAGATACTCCAGCTGTCAGCGATGCGCTTCACGATACGAACAGTTTCTTTTTGCAATGTAAATGAGTCGCAACCGAATCTCAGCGCTGAATTTGCTCCGGAAGGGATGTTCCCATTTTTCGTTCGGGAGCAAAAGGCTGTAACAACTCCAACGGATAAGGGTAGTCCAACGGTAAGGGTTTGCAGCACTAAACAGATAAACAGGTCCCTGTTGTAGATACGATCTTGGGGTGTGTTCCGCTATCAATAAAAGAAAGGTTGCTTGCCAGGTAACAAGAACATACATGGACAGATGAGGTTGGTGTTACAACAAGAGCGTATGAAGCTGACAGTGACATTACCTGTGAATAAGACCTATCTACAACACAGCCTTAAATTAATGTTTCATTGTCACAGTTCGATAGGTAGCAAGAGCACAGCGTTTTCGCGGTGAGCATATGCAGGTTGATGGTGCAGTTGATGTTGTTTCTCCTTCTCGCATGCGTTTCGTAACTAATTTTTAGTTTTTTATGCTCTTTTGTTTTAACCCCAGTATACCCAAGTTACTTAGGATCTAGAATTATTCCTCGTTTTCTCTTTGTTGCCCGCACTGAGCGTGCCCGAACAATGACGAAGTTTCCGGTAATGGCAGAGATCTTCAGTCATATGTACACTGATATACCACACTCTAAAGAGGTACGGGGTCCCGAGAGTCGGTAGGAATGCAATCAACACGGCGAAGGCAAACGCGAGGTCGAAGTGGACACTGTGCTCCGGGCCCTCGTGGATCACGTGAATAATGAGGCGAAGAATATTGAGTGGAAGAAGACAGACTGCGTACACAGTGACGAGCATCATGATGGTGTTTTGAGTGCGCCTCTCCTTCACCCAGTCGACGGTGTCCTCGGGCGATCTGGGTTCTTTGTAGAATCCCGAGGGCCCACGGCTGTCATCTGACTTCTTGCGGATAGCGTTCCGCGTCGACACAGGGAACACGGCACACGAGCGTGTGCTGTACACGGAGTCCGTAACAACGGATGAAGTGACGGAGCAGACTGAATTTTCTTCACCGTTACTTTCCCTGCGGTTTGTAGAACGCATGGCATAAGACTGCGTCGCCTCTTGCGCTTTAATTTCCACAGACGCCTTAACGTGAAGGTAGAATATGAGAGCAACGGGTAGGGCGTACAGGACGATGAACAGGCCACGAATGTACTCTTCTATGTTGTCCGTAAGATTCACAGCACATATACCGGTGCCTTCAAATTGCCGGCCAAGATACTGCTGAAGATCAATATACGTTGTGTAGACGGCGTAGGGGATGATCAGAACACCTGCTACGATGCTGATGCCTGCTAGGCAAAGTAGCGGGGGCAGGCGACGTTTTAGAGGATTCATAACAAACCGGTACCGATCGCAGGCAATCAGCACAAACGTCAGAAGAGTTAGATAGAAAGGAAAATCTTGAATAATCGGGGAGACGGAGCACATAAAGCTTCCTAGAACCCAGCTGTGTAAGAACAAAGTGACCAGGGACATAGGCATCACCACCACTAGCTTGAAAATGTCGTTCAAGCCGTTGACAAACAGGTAGATGTAGAAGGTTTCTTTGGGTCTTCTATCGCGGTAGATTTGACAAATCAACCAAAAATTCGCTATCAGGGAACTTATGAACAAGGAACTGTACAAGACTAAGAACAACGGGTACGACAATTTGAATATCCACCGAAGTTGGGGTTTGTTGAAATCTGACGTGTCATTATGGAACTTCATGATGAAATACATTATGTAGCCAATGTACTTGTCCGGAATTCTGTGGATGTTCAGCTCCTCCACTGAGTCGACGGTTGTAAAGTTCTCCATAACGAGTCGCGAGTCTCGAACGTCAGATTCTGCAAGAGAAAGTGAAGCCGCAGTCAGTACAAATCTCAGAGAATCTACAAGTGCTAGAAGCTCAACAGGCTGTTGACAGTGTTATCCGCATAGGAAACCAAATGCACACCAATTATAAAATTTTATGGCACAAAACGTCCACAATATGATCGGTAAACTAACATATCTTTCATTGAACCGCGGTGAGTTTACATCGAGCACAAGAATGAACTTGGCAGGGTCACCTATGAGCAAAGAACATTACTCAGTTCGAAGACTGAAGAAAAGTTGTGCACAATTCTCATGTAATAAGATTGCTTTAGATACTTGAAGCCGGGCAGTATGTATTTTATTCTCGTGATGTTCTTAATATGTTTATTTCAGCTACGGACAGGGGATTCATACCTGCGGTACGGCTCTAACTGGTATGCTATAGCCCTGGTTAGACGAGCATGAGCATGTCTGTCAGTATAATGGTTGCAGATCGGATCTACCTCAAACGCGTGTCCAGCTTCATGTTGGGCAGATTAACTACAGAGAAGGACTTTCATAAACTTTCTTTTTTTCTTTGGCATTTTCGCGCCGTCCCATACAAGAGCATTGCTATAGCGCTAGAGTTTTGGTAGTAATATTAGCAGAACTAGTCCTATATTAGTGTGTACTACATGCTTAGCTACACACTCCCCTAGCAGCACAATGTACTCAAGGTCGGGTGCATTAGGGGTGGTGGTCAGGTGTCTTGTCTGTTCTTTTACTGTTGTTCTGACGTGCCGCGAATAGCAAAAGCAACCTTGATCGATCCATGCACCCCTATTGCACCCGAGTTTCAGTATATTGTGCTGCTTGGTTTACTTCTCATTTCTTTCCAGGAAACATGTCTGTGCTGTACCAGCCCATTTTATCACCCATATACGGCGAGAGAAAATTTTATTTCACGAGATTTCTCGTCGGCACTAGATCACCTGCCCTAGCAACACAATGTTCCGAAAAGTCGGGGGCAGTAGTGGTGGTCGTCAGCTGTGTTATCTGTTTGTGGCTACTTCTCTGATGTGCTACGAATCACATATGCAACGCTGATTAACCCGTCCACCTCTATTGAACCCGACTTTCAGCACATTGTACTGCCTGGGTGCTTCCCCGCTGGTGTTCCAGTTTATCAGACTCTCATCAATATACGCATTCGAATCTCACATTAGTGAATTTCAATGCCTCACTAACCGTAACGCCGTGTATTGATCCCTTCGGTGTTATTTCGTCATAAACTTTACTTTTATATGAGGCTCGTAACTTAATAACAACCAGCCGTAAGGTCATCGCCATCCTACATCGCGGGGTAGGAGATATAGGTATGTACGCAAGAAAACAGAAACGAGTGAATCATATTGCTACCGATTAGTACCACGTATAGGTAGACTATTTCAGAGCCGGGGATGATGGAACCTCAGGAGAAGAAGGAGGACATTCCGAGCAGAGGCAGCGACGCTGCAAAGAAGGCAAGAGAAGACAAAACGCCAAAGCTGGAGCAAAGGGAAGATGGCAGCCAAGCTTCAATGGGTGAAAAGAAGAAAGCTGCAAAAAGTCAGTCGAAAATCTCTCGTTCTCTAGACCCCAATCTCCCAGCTTTCATGTACAAGGACGAAGCGAAGAAGGCCATAAATCGGAGTGTTGGAGCGTCACGCCAGGGGTCCATCGAGGATCTTGCTTTGTCACATTCCCGGATCAGCCAACGATCGCATTTGAGTGCGGCGGCAGCGACCAGGGGAAAGTCGCGAATGAATGTCGTCATGTGGCTCGCTGCTGGAGGGGCTGTCATCGCTATCGTGCTGGCGATTTTAGCATTCCTCTATACGTTTCAAGGAAAAAAGAAAACCACGACTACGACTAGCACGCAGACTGCGAGAGCCGGCTACGACCCAATTGCGCTTACTAGTATCTGGGACACCAGAAACGCATCACTGTACAGATAAAGTGATGTATCTTTCCGTTGACGGTGGTGAGAAGGTCTGTGTAAAGGTCACATTGATGGTACAGGCAATACTTTCCACTGGAGCATGAATATGTACCAGCATGACTGACAGTGGTAACTGAGAGAACGCTGCAGATTACGTGCGTAAACATAACTGTTTCCACACACGATGCTAGAGCGAGTACTATCCATCAGTGTACACACAAATTAGATGTTTAATGGGTTAGTTTACGAAGACAATGCGTGATACCACTCTGCGAGTTAAACTTTGCCAGCATCACATCCTGAAGAATCACTCGCAAGCTGAGTTCATTGCTGCATGAATTCCTTTTGACGTCGTTAATCATATTTCATGGCAAGAAGGTGGGAGAATGCTACACAGCATATCATTATTTCTCCCATTGTCTGGTAGTTATAAGTAATGATCAATAAGAGAGTTCATGTTACCATCTAGTGCATGTGTAATTAGTCGGTTGCAGTTCCATAACCATTGGCGATGTTCATAGCCTCAGTGCATGTGCTTCTTCTACTTCTTTAGTTTTTTTGTGTGTGTTTTTTTTTTTTTTTTCATCTGCTGACTGTGTTTTGTATTTTGCGTCCATGTTTCTTGTAGAGAAAGGTGGAAACAATAATTAAGTTCTAAAGGAACTGTAAAGTGAATCCGGAACCCTTGTAAATTGTATGTTCCTCTGAAAGCTTATACACTGGATGTCTCAAATCCGAAATATAATTCTTCAATGCCCATTACTTCTTTAATGAAATCGAATTTCAATGATTGCCCCGTAAAACTAAAAATTCCCTCATCGAGACACAATGTCGACGACTGGCGCCATTTACATCCGGCACTCGCATTTACCTCATTTACTTGCCAGGAGGTGGGCGCCAACTCCCCAAAGCTTTGAATACCTCAAGCGACGCCATGCTTTTCCAAATTCATTTTTAGCATCGCACCCTTCACAAGTCCCAGAGGGCTGCAAGCCCTGCAATATTCGAATTTAATAGGTGTACTTAGGTGCACTAATATCCGTCCCAACGCTCATATAGTCGCTTTAAAAATTCTGTGCTTTCCACTTTATGCTGAGAAAGTCACATACAAAGTGGCATTGAATTAATTAACAATATACTGCGCTCAGGTAGCAAGATTATTTCAGTGTTATGCTTTTCTTTTTTCTTTGTGTAGTGAAAACGAAGGAAACAAACGGAGAGAAGGAAAGCGCACACGTTTCAAGGATAAACACGTAGGCTAAACCTGGAATGAGCTAAAGATATATCGGTCAGGGTTTGTTTGCGAATCCAAAGAAGCACCAGGAGCTCTTTTACTGAGAACTTACTGAGAAGTTCCAGCGATCTAAACAGTGTTGCTGCTGTCTCAACGGACTCAGCAACTGAACTGCACCTGTGGAGTGGATCATCGTGATGACCAACAGATTTTTGCGTTGCAATACCAATAATATTTCCACGCTTCCATTCCTCACAGAAGTGAGGGGTCGTCGAGACAGAAAGTCGTTAAGGCTTGACAGAGACAAAGATCTTGACTTCCTGTAGCAATCAATATGACCGTTACAACGTATTTGTCACACGGTTTATCATACAGTTACACTCCTTAAAAAGGTGCTACTTAGACGGTTGATCAAAGAGAAAGTCACAGTTGAGAAAGTTAACATCACAATAGCTTTGTGTACTGAAGAAAAATTTACATGCCAATCGCACTATTATAAACCCCAAAACGCCTCAATAAATCACTGGCGCGCATAGAAAGATCGGCACATGTAGTACTATTTAGTAATTGAACAATATTGTGTCGTTCTTTTCTTTTTTAATCCGGTGTTAGCGCCGCAAGGCAACTATGGCCATGAGCAACGAACAGGTGTGACCAAGTGGAGGAAGGAGGACGACAGGGAGGTTAGTGTGCGCTCTGGGCCGACTTAAAGGACGCTGATCCGACATACGTCTGGAAAGTCTGAGCGAGACCCAGGGAAATTCCGAGACAGCGCAGCCGGCAGTGGAAATTGAACTCACTGCCTTCCAACCTAGAGCATGAGTGAGTGACGCCTTAGCCCACTCGGCTCTACCGCTGGTGCTTGTTCCTTTCGAAAACCACATGATTTTCAGAGCCGTGAATGTATTTGAGGTAAAGAATTATGATAATGACACCCCTTGTGTAACTTAACATACAGCGTACTGTAATTATACACAGTTTAGCCAGTTTGTTAGTTTCTCTTCGTTAAGGTATACTTTGCTACATAACACTGGTATGAACTTTTTTTTTACTGGATATTCGAATGAAACACGTTGATCTTCAGAAGTCATATGTCATTCCTAAAAGCGTTTTTAAGCATGAAAACACTGGATCGCGAAAATTTAATTTGCAAAACTAATCAAATGTAATATAGCTAAGATTCCCAGCACAGCTCCAACTGGAAAAAAAAAGGACGAACACTAAAACATAAAGCTCTGAATACTGCGCTGAGCCAACAGCTCAACGACACAACGTGCTGATAATATCGGGGCGAGAACTTTACAGGCGTCGCATAGCGCCAATGTATTTAGCGCCGCTGGATGTTCCACAAATTCAGTCTTGTCGGCCGGGGGTAATGACTTTCGCATTTTTAGGGCTCAATGTAAGCGCATGTCTACATTTGTCGTAGCTCTCCTTGCTGTCTGACAGCTATCAAGAACGTTGTAGTAGCCAAGTACGGTGAGGCGGATAAGGATGGGAAGGAAGGATATGGCCGTCCCAGAGGAAGGCGTGCACGGTCGTATTTTGGAAGCAGAAGACATATTCGCTGCGCATCCCTCCAGAATTAACGCTGCTGCTCGACCAGTTAACAGTAGCGAATTTTTCGCTTCCGGTGCGTACTCTCCAGCAGGGTAATTGCTACTTTAGTTAATTGCGTAGCGTTCCACCAACTGCAGCAAATGCACGGTACGAATATACGTAATTATTAATAATCATAATTGGTTGCGTTACGTCGCGAGACAACCGCGATCGTGAGCGACGCCACAGTAGTCGGTCTGTGAATTAATTTTGCCCAACTGTGGGGCCTTTACCGTGCGCCAAAATCTCATGGCACACTGTAATTTACACCCCTGTTAGACGACGGCATACCTGAGCAATTTGTACCCTGCCATCGAATTGCTGGTGTCCTCGGTCGGGATAGAACCCGCAACCTTGGGATCGAAAGGCGAACACGCCTCCAGCCGAGCCACCGAGACCGGTGCCCCTTCTTGAGGCTGTTACTAAAGAACCTTGATGAAAACGACGAAACGAAGATCAATAACTACTATATTACACAGTACTGATAAAGACTGAACATAAACTAAAAGTGATACAAAAATACATCTAAAACGATTAGAAACCTCATTATGGCGTATATCCTCCAATTTTACAGGATGTTTATTAACTATATGGATTGAAAAACTGCACTTGAGCGCTCGGCTGGCATTCGATGTGGTAAGCGCACCTTATGCTTTCTATTGCTCCGAATGGTTGGCTCTCCAGATGAGCAAATGGAATCTGATCACCTTCACCACAACCAGTGTCGAACGCGAGTGTTATACGTTGGGCATGGCAACTAAATAGACGCCATTTTTGTATTCGGCAGATTGCAACAAGTATACGCTATTTACTGGGCTGCAGGCAGCGCTTTCTTCGTAATAATGCGTGCCTCGATCTCGTTACACTGTTTGGAACTTGGAAAGGAACTGGCTCGAAGCGAGCGTGACGTTAAATATGTTACTAAAACATGCTTTATGGTATATCAAGTGACGAGCTGCTGCTTGCTGCGTCTCTGATTTTCTCTTTCTTTGCATTAGGTGTTCCTTGTGGGACGCGCTGGTGCCCGAAAGGCATTAACAACAGAGTGCAATACGCGTCTCTATAAACAGCGTGCACACTGACGAAAAAATAAACGACTGATTAAAATAACGCACAGGAAAATAGAACATGTCGGTAGGTTATGTGTCTAGAGGGTGTAGCTTTTCCGCCTATCTCAAGTGCCAGCAAGGGTCAACATGTGGGGAACATAAAATGTAGCTCGACAGATGTTGCCTCATGTACTCTGTCATTTATGAATGGAATAGGAAAACTTCCAAATGGAAAATGGGAGTGCGTAGGTGTTCTGTAAACCCTTCGAGGAAGGTGTAGCGAAATGGCATAGTTGTGCCTTTCTGCCCTTTTGAACACCTGCGGCAAGAAAGCTGCTCAGTTAGTGATTTTAGAGCAATGCCATCATTTGCTACAGCGGAATTGGCAAAATCAGCACCGGGCAAGATGAGCGTTACGGCATGACCTCGTTTTGTTTAATCACTAGGCAACGTAAGAAAAGAAAATGATAAACAAAGGGATGACAAACAAAAATCAGTAAACGAAACTGAACCTATAGTGAACGCCCATGCTAAATATGTGATGTATGTGATGCAACGACATAAGTGGTTTAAGCAAAACTTCGGTGAGCTGTAAATAAGAGTGTATAAATGCATGCTTAGCCCTGCGGATCACATGATGAAGCAAAGTCTACGTCTGAGTACCAATAAGGGCTTTTATATATGCCATATTCATATTGTTAGATATAGGCAGGCAGAACGCACGGGCGACCGAACTGGACAAGAACAACCAGTTTAATAAGGGAGAGCGCGAGTATCATGAGGATGGTGATTAACCTGTTTCACACCTTCCCTGCTCCGAAGATGCCACCCTGGCACGGGGAGGGCCGGAAACCGGTGAGGCACCGAATGGGGCACCGTATCAAGCGGGAGACGTGAATGGTTTCAGTTGAACGCTTTTACCTGTCAGTGGGAGGGTTGGAAGGCTCAACGACGTAGTTGACTGGGCCGGTGCGCTGCAGTATGATATAGGGACCAACGTATCGACATAAAAATTTGTCGGAGAGGCCAGGCATACGTGTGGGCACCCAGAGCCAGATGAGATCTCGAACCGCGTAAGAAGTCGCGTGATGTTGCTCGCCCTAACGTAGTTTCGAAGCCGCTTGGGCGCGGGCCAATTGTCTACATTCTCCTACGCGGGACGTTGCCTCAGCAGGAGACATGTTATCTTCGAAGTTGCACGGGTAAGAAAAAATGGTGTCGATGTTGCGGGTGGGTTCGCGGCCGAAGACGAGGCGTAACGGCGAGGACTGTGTCGTTGACTGAGTAGCGTTGTTATAAGCAAATGTGATGTAGGGTAATACTGAGGTCCGTAGAGACATACAATAACATGTGGGCGAGGGTGTGATTCAATCTTCTGTCAGGCCGTTCGTTTGGGGACGGCGGGCTGACGCCGACGTGTGAGGCACAGAACAGGCATGACGTATATCTTGTCGTAGTTTGGCGAGAAATGATCATTCACGATCACTGAAAGTGAATCTGGGAGAGCCGTGACGGGGCAATATGTTGTGGATGAATATCTTTTCGGAAGACCATGATGGCAAAGCTGCTGATTCAACGTATTGGGTGAGCTGGTCGATGGCGATTACTATCCAACCTTTGCCGGCAGAGGTGATAGGTAGGGGTTGTGGCGTCAGAATTGCTGTTGTGGTCGTAGCATCAGAGCCCAGGACCCATAACATCAACGGATCAGCTCATAGCGATGTAGAGATATACGTAGAAAAAAACATTGCGCTGCTGTCAGACATTATGTTGTATTTCCATCGCAGACGCTCTTTTTTATATATCAATGGACACGCCGTTGACAAAGAACATCATGTCTAATAATGTCTTCGGGGAGCCGCGACATATTAATCACTAGAATTCGTCCGCCGAATAAACACTTCAGCGCACCAGGAAAATCATACAAAAATATTGACGTTGCCTGCAGTCGAAAACATTGCGAGTTGTATTATGCGATCTGCAGGCAGATGAACGAAAACAGGTCTTCCTCTGTCAAATACGTGATAGGGCCTCTCACCTTTATTTACAGTACTCCCTCTCAGGACTCCCATACTGACCGTGTCGAAGCGCCAACGTTCATTCATAATGTACCTGCTGAATCCATAAATTAATCGCCTAGTATGGGATCGCCCCTCACGGCATCTCTTGAGGCGGAATAGCCCGATGTATTCAGTCGACTATCATTACGCCGATGAATGCGCTACGTAAGCGTATCTATTGTCGAGCTTCATCCTGAATCATGCTTTTCATATGAATACTTGTACGGTTAGACGTGCACATGGTGGGAAGAGAGTGACACTGGAGATATCGGTGCCCATGTAAAACTGGAACGGATTAAAAAATTATTTTTTCCCTTGCAGTCCATATATGTGTCATAAAGGGCCTCTCCAGAAACTGGGTGATTCATGCGATTTGGTGTATGGGTGACGTGCAGCGAGAGGGGATACGCTTTAAGCTGGGAAATATCAGCCTGACTATAGGTCGGCTTTTTGTTTGAGAACAAGAACAGAGCACACACCGACTACTCTTAGGTGCACTGAGTGACTGGTAATATTAGAATGTGTATTTAATGCCCCGCTCCTTCTAGAGCGAAGAGGGAGAGATTATTGAAATAATTTATATGGTCCTGCTGACAGCCCTTTTTCGTTTGTTTGTTTGAGCTTTTGTTCCTGGATTACACCAAAAGATTAAAGTGTTCAATAGGAGGCATGCTTAAGATTCCGTTGCTTAAAATCATCGCTGAAAGATTTTTGTTCTTTTCCTTTCTTTATGCACATAAACGGTGGTTCAAACGGTTCAAGTGGTTCAAACGGTGGTTCATAAATGGTGATTCAAACACAAGATAGCGCACCATGCGACTGCAACGGCATCCTAGGCCCGAGTAAGACTCTTACAAGTAGAGACGCCCATTAGGTGCACGAGTGCGTTTATGCACGACTGAGCTAATTTGTTATAACGTTGAAGAGTCTAGTACATTGAGCCAACAGAGCGCGAATAGCCTATAGATAGTGCGCCGTGGAATATTGATCTCCTTAGGGCAGAGCAATATGTAGTTCTTATAGGTAGTCCCACTGTGCGTTGATATCGTGAATAAGACACTTTCGTTGAAGCCACTTCATGTCAGCTATCGAGGCTTCGAAAACTTACGCACTACTTCCTGGGCAATTTTCCTTCTTTTCGTTTTTTTTTATTTTATTTTTTGCCTTTTAAGGCAATGTTCAAAAAGCCAACCGCTCTCGCTTACACACCTTACTGGAAGGCACCACTTGAATAATAGCGCGTGTCAAACACACCTGCACACCAATTGAACACGGACTCAACTTCGTATTACTGCGGAACTACGCCCTAACGGCGAACAAAATTGACCTTAGCGCACTTAGAGCAGTCCATGCAGATACATAAAAAAAAGATGCATTTTTCTTATTAAATATCGAAAAATTGTCAGGTTAAAGAAAGGTACAATATGCTCATGTACTTCGAGTTGCACACGTAAAAGTAACTATGACACCGAAGAGTAAGTTTTGCTTGATTGGGGTTGAGGGAAAGGACCAAATCTTTATGCACGAAATTACATGCAACTGCGAATATCACTGACATTTATGCAGATTTTGTCTCAATTTCTCCTCTGTCATACTCAATAACCATTTCTGTTTCTGTTTCCAGCTATTTGCAGTTTTCATTAATTTCTCAGTTTCAATATTGCTTTGACGTTCTGAGGCCCATGCGTACGTTCTCATTCGTGGCCACTCTTAGCAATCACTTACACGGAGGCGCTTGAGTTTTTAGACATTTTTTGCTGATATCCAAAGAACTTAATTCGGCATATCACCCTTTTGTTTTTGGTTGCTTAAAACTGAGCTTACGGCTGCTAACGTATATATCCTGACGCATGAAAGCACGCCCAAACCAACTAATGCCCCCTGTTACTAACAACGCAACGCCCCCTATTATTGTTGAGCTGCAACAGCGACTGTTGTTGTTCGCTGTACATCCCAATGAAGATAACTGATGAATTGAACGATACTCGTTTCTCCTATCTAATAGATGTACTTCCGTGGAGTTCCTACGCCCCCTTATGCATCACCATCATCTTTCCCTGTCCTCTTTCAACTCCTCCCCTTTCCTTATTTGTCGGGCGCACCGACCTGCAAAAGAAGACTGTGTCTATCATATCAAATGTGTCCTGCCACCTCCTTCATTGCCTCATCTTCCAGCGTTATGACTGAAACGATGCCATTTTTGCGTCGGGCCTTAAGACATGTTTTGATCACACATCTGATAGCCTTTAATTTAGTTGCCTTATAGGGTAACCTAGATGACTTATCTTGTGGACGTATAAAAATGCATAAAGTAATCGAGGCTGTGTCGCCCTCGGCTGACTGTTTCTGCAGTCCGACACTTTTGCGTGTTAGTTCATTGATTATGAAGGTGATCGCAGCATAAAACTTCATGTATATAAGATATTCCAGAGAATATTTAGTTGAGGCTATTAGAAAACGTTTAAACAGGAATCTAGTAGATTCCCTAGGAACTCTGCCGGCATACGCCGCAAATCGTAAGGTGAAGCCCGTCGTTGTGGTGAAGCCCACTGAACGTATCAAAAGTTTCTATGGACTGTGCAAGATGGACGATGTGCAGTGGTTTTACACATTTAGTGACATTCAGCGTGAACAATGTTTAGCGTGTCAATAATTGTGGATTAGAAATGTTGTATTCGTATGATTGAACATGGTTTGTGTATTAAAGGAAAAAAAATATAAACTCTGTACCGGAGTGCGAACGTGTCAGGCTTTTGTGGTCAACTTCGCGCGTTCGATCCCAGCCGAGGACGGTAGCAGTGTTGGGGAGGTAAATATTGTTACTGGCGCCGTTTGTCTGATCTTTCCGGCGCAGGTAAAAAGATCACCAAGTTGTCTAAATCATCCGCAGTCCTACCCTGCGGCACGTGGAACCTGACGCCCACGTATGCAGACAGACCTCACTTGTAGCGCATGCGGCACCATTATTATTATTCCTCCAGGCTGTGAAGAAATTGACGCCAAAACGCTCGTGTGGTCCGGGTGGTATTTCAGGGTGTATTTTCAAGGGCTGCAGTATATTTTGCTTGTTTTCCTTTCGTGCGCACAGCAGGCATACATCACTTTTATTATTTTATTTTCTTCCTTTTGAAAGATAAATGGGGTCTCCGTCTTCCACGTTGCTGATTAGTTTTTAACTCTCTTCCCTGTGGTGTCGAACTTTCTCCTAATATGTCAACGTTTAAGAACTGAGATATGAATAATTTTCTTGACTGCCTTTCACAATACTGTTCATTAATATCTAGCTCTCAGTGGTATTTGTTGAGCGCAACATTTTTAAAGGCTTCATGGCTGGTATGTGAACATGAAATTAAAATAAATATATAATAGCATCATTCCGAACAGGAAAAGAAAATACGGAGCGAGCACATACATAGAAACTGTCCGGTTTCAGA
>JARGYV010103015.1:0-12677 GCA_029532675.1 Ornithodoros moubata | reverse complement strand
ACAAATGACCCACTCCGGTGGCGGATTTTTCTTTAAAATATGTCCAGTGAAGGTCCCAATAAGCGTAGCACTTATTTTAATGCCGACGGCGCCCTTCTTTAGAAGTTATGTTTTTCACGAGACATATTTGAATTTTTATTTAAATAATGAGCGCCTCCCAATCATTCACACGGTGCGCAGCTTGTAGGCGGTATCAGACAGATACTTGCAAAAAAGAAAGTTCTTCGATTGGTGCACCCGTTGGCGAATTATTTAGCCCGGGGATTTAAGTGAAATACCCGGTATAGCAATGCATTCATGAGTGAAGTACGAATTACCTGCATTATTCGCCGCTTCGTTTTGCCCGGTCTGATGTGGCGACGCCAGTCCTTGTTCACATTTTCGCACTCGTAACATATGCACCACTGCAATTTTTTGTGCGACTGAACAGTGCCTAGAGGGAGAAAAGTCTGTACACTGTGCCACTCAAGACAAACTTTGGGAAACTCTGCTCAAGCGTATACACTGAACCATGTCGTTCGTCTGTCCACCGCCGTTGAGGGAAAAGTTTGTGACGCTCATACACATTTGCGACGGCAATGTTATCAGGCTATCTGCGATATTTGATTCCGCAATAAGCCCACTATCGTCCATGCTATAAAGTGCGCTTTCAACGAGAGGCCGTCTCAGAATAGCGGACGTTCAGAATGCGTTTCAGAAAAGGAGCCGTTGACTGAGCATCCGTCCACGCAATGCCGATGGCTCGTCACTTCCTGCATCATCGCTCACCAAACATATTGCATGACGTGAATTTACGGTAGCTTTCTTGTGCAAATACTGTCGTTCGTACTTCGGCATTCCGAAGGCCTCGGCACAAAGAACGTTTGCAGACGTACCACATCCAAGCTGTCCTAGACGCGCGGGCAAATTATTGCGTGCATTTTGCGAATGACGATGTAATGAATAATACTTACATTACCTTGTTTGGCCTTCGTGTTCCGGCTTTCACTGTGGCAACAATGAGCTTTGGAACCAGGTAGACAAGGGAAACGCAGAGCACAGGGAGACATAAACAACGAAGCCCGCAACGGCTGCAGCCTTTCCAACTGCGGCCTGGGATGCGGCCATGGAGATATATGGTTGAGGCACCGAGTCGTGCGAAAGGGGCGATCGCAGCGACATATGCGGTTCACGAATATTTTCGGGTACAGAAAAATATGCTATTGGAAACCATGCAATAAAATGGATTTCAAATTTCAAAGTCCTATAAAGGGCGCACATTCCGCAGACCAACATAAATTTTTATAGTTTGATATTTCTCAACAAGCACGAAAGCTCCGCGAAGGTAAAATTAGAAGCACGAAAGAGGAATTTTCATAATGTATACACACAAGTTCGTGCTGTAATTCCTTGTAACTCTCCATGGCACGGTTTGTACGTATTCGGGTCACAGTGGAGGAATACACCGTGTTAAAACTTGTATTGGTTGGTTCCATGACATTTTTAGTCATGTCGGAGCGAAAACTTCCAAAGAAAACCGAACGTTCAAAAAGGGACTAAACATGGATGTCCGTTCGAGTTGTCCATACGATGTCCCATGGATATCTGGATATCCAAGACGTTCACGACTTTGTTTGGACGTCCCATAGATATTCATGGTTTACTGGGTATAGAGATATCCCAACTGGGACGTTGACGTTCGGACCAAATTTGGATATCCATTGGACGTTCGTGGTTGTCTGGGTTGTTGCTGTTACAAAGTTGCATTTTGAAAATTGCACGTTGCGGCTGGTATAGCGTGCACTGGTGTTGGATATGTTCGATGTTCGCAACTACATCGCAGCTCGAACATACTGCTGTGCCCGTCACCCCGAGCATGTGTTGAAACTGTAGAATGAAGGTTACATTTACGCGAAGCTTTGGAGGAGAGTAGGAACGCAGCGTGATGAGATGTGGCGCAACCAGAGTTTTCAGGAAGCGCTGCTAACACGACAGGACGCGTGTATCGTTGATCAGAAGCGCGGGATATCCCTTTGCCACTTCTACTAACGCTTTTACTCACGCCTTCTACTAGCGCAGCAGGCGATGAGGCGTCTTTATCTTAAAGCGACTAGATTCCTTCTTCCGTCGTTAGCGGGAAGCGTCTTTGCGTAAAACCTTCTTAGCCGTCCGCAACTTATTTATGATTACACGGTACACTGTGCCGCGACCATCATTATTCGCAGTCATCGTTCATCAGCTATCTGGCCCCGTTATCCTGTATCTCCAAACTCTTTCATATGGACGAGGTTTATACGGTGTAGCCGCAGCTTCTTCTCGGTCATCTCACCTGGGCTCCATCCGTCTTATTTCCCTCTGACCGCGACAGCTCCAGCTGAAGAAATATCGCTGAAAATATGTGTCGGGTCATGGTTAAGGTGGATTTGATGGATCGGGGATGGCGGGGGTTGTTCGACTAATATGGCGGTTCACTACACTCGCAGCAAACGCCTCACCTGATATCGTTCGTCGACCGATACTCCTTCAATCCGGAAAAAAAGAAGGAAAAACCGAAAAAGAGAAGAAAGGAACGATTGTGACTAGCGGTTGCCCTATTCGTGACCAACCTTGCCACTGCTACCGCGCTTTGAAAGGGCTGGGCAAGGCGCTGGCACGGAGTGGATGATTGCGAAAGGGGAGAATGAGAGAACCGACACTACAAGCAGTATGGACATTGTGTCTAAATGTGGCAAAGTGCATTAAAATGGCTCTTAATTACGAGGAAAAAAAACATGCAAAGAAGCAGGCTAAGTAGTGAGAGTGAACAGTGTTCCTGTTTCTTGGTGTTTTCCTCCGCATAAATTATTTTTTATCAAATAAATCTCGTGGTTAAGGGTGAGTAGTATCCCTCTCAGCACGTGTTCCTTTTTCAGTTCGCTTAGTAGCATTTAGTCACTATATCAATGCAGTATCAACTATCCTGGTCTCTACCCTTGGCATGAGCAACAGGATGTGCAGCCCAGAGATGCGCCACGATGTGTGCCGTGTTTGTGTGTGCATTTTGAGAGTGTTAAACGTCCACCACACTGAAGTAAGCAAGCTGTAGTGAAAAATGACGGAGAGAGTGGTAGTTAAACGCTTTTCCATGCATGTATATCCATCCGGCCTCACTCAGTACTGGCAACGTGGCGACGAACACAGAAGTACCTGTGTGTCC
This sequence comes from Ornithodoros moubata, assembly GCA_029532675.1. Lineage (NCBI taxonomy): Eukaryota > Metazoa > Arthropoda > Arachnida > Ixodida > Argasidae > Ornithodoros > Ornithodoros moubata. Next base: position 9,502 of record JARGYV010103015.1, on the reverse strand, counting down.
TGGCTGGCCTCGACGGCAACGGGGCTGGAATACGCCGTTACTTGTTAAGGGAGAACCATAAGAGCAGAACCAGCGGCAGGAATCGATCCCACCACCTCGTAGTCTGGACACGAGAAGCGCGCGCTCAGCCCTTGCTGAATGTTTGAAGCGACGCGGCAGAAGCGTTGAGCGGAAGTCACGTTCATAATGGAAGTGAAATGATTCGGAGCACTAAACTCATTTCGTCCTCACTTTGCCGATTCGTTACGCGGAAAGTCGTCGCAGTGAAGCCACATCTTTATTTCTTTGGGTTGTACTGTTGCCGCTACCTTAAGTCAATTGTAACTCCAGTCGTCACGAAAATGACGGGCATTCACCCGATGAGTCACACTAGAACGCTTTTGAATGAGACTGAGAGTTGTTGAAACAGCCAGGTACCAAATACATTTTTAGGTTAGGATCATTGTGTGCTTGCTCTCTCGTGCATTGCTTCATGAGTGGAGCTTCACTTGCGACTCGTTTCAATGGACCAGGCAACAGTGGAGAGTAGTCCAAATAGTAATTTTTGTTTTTTTGTGTCTTAGCAAAATCGTAACAAATAAAAACATCCTACTTGATGAGGAAACAAAAAAATAGGTGCTTCTACCGGTGAAAAAACGTGCGTTCACTAATAGGACCCTTAAAAAAAAGAGCTCTAAGCCACAATTCTACAGTTTACCACGGACAGCTGTATTTCTGCCATATGCACGAAGTAGTTCAATTCCGACAACGCCCTAACACACGCTCAAGGGAAAATAACCGGCACAGCTTTTGGGTACAAGCCAATCGCGTTGCTCGCCGCACACTTCCGGCTCTTCGGTTTCCGGTGCTAGGCCTTCCGTTCCAGCTGCTTCAGCCGACCGGCTCTTCCTTCCTACAATCGCAAAGTTGTCTCAGCCTATTTAACAAACTGCCCACACTCGCATTTCCACACTTTTTGAACATCGCGCGTTGCGGTGATACTTTGGTTGGCTGCTTGTTGTGATGGATGTGTGCGCGATAAGACCTAAACGAACCATCCGAGCAAACCAGAACTCGGTTCGTATTCAAACCTCTGGCGGGGATGCATTGAGATGGTCAATGCGCAGCAAACGAGGATCGTTATAGGAATGTGCGGCCAGTCGTCTCGGGGATTGCGGCTTGTTGCATAAAGAAGGGGGTGAGAGAGGGAAAAGGGCGTGCAACCTCTCTTGCTCTGTGTAAGGTCAGTCGCGGAGGAGACAACATTCTTCATTCAGCTGTCACTAGAATGCTCCCGGTCATAGCCAGGCGTTTCTGAGAAATGCGCGTCAAAACTATTCCATATAAACGGATTATGCGCATCTCGTGCGAAGAGGTACGGACCGGAAATGATGAGGTGAAAAAATAAGTTGTCCGGTGTCTCTGACAGCAAGCGGAGTGTAACGAAATCTCAAAAATGAAGTGGTGTATAGCAGCAATATCATTAATATGTCCGGGCTGCCTGCTGCTACCGCTATTCACGGGAAGATAACCTGAATTAGCGACGAAGTACCTGTGACCCTTTATGTGCTGCACAGGGCCATGCGCTGATAGGCAGGTTGCACAAACCAAGACGACTCGAATGTCATTGCTGTATTGGACACTTGACTGTCACATTGCACCCCCACTCCCCCAAACGTCTCGATATAGGTTAGCCCATGAGTACGTCGTGTTGCGTTGTCGGTACATGTTGCTTGTGTTCTGAGTTAGCTCACCTAGGCATGCCAGAAACAGCCAACATTTTTCTTGCCTCTTGTTAGGGTGGTGCTCTAAACGCATTTAATTGCGCGTGTAGAAGCCGTATAGTTCATCTACGTCTTCACTGAGTGTAAGTTACCTTTAAGCTACGAATGCCGGAAAGTGTATTTGTAAAGTGCGAATGAGAAGCATAATTGTGTTCTAAAGAGTGCTAAACTTACTTAAGGGTGATAGAGTTCTGAAACAACACTGCCCCCGATTCAAGCATTCGCCCTACAAGTGGCGTTGCGCTTCCAAATGCCGTGCTGCAGAAACCAGCTCAACGTGTCCAAACGAACTCTGAAGTCTTGGAGACGCACTACACCCAACACTCGAGCTGTTAAGCCTCTTGGCAACGTACACAGAGATTAGCAAACGGCTTGAAAAGATCTGCTCATTACAACAGCCTGTGAGCTGAAACGTAAACAGCGGTCCTCGTCGACGTTCCCTGAGGCGACTGCGAAGCTGTAATCCAAGAATCCAAATGGGAAGTGAAAGGAACCGAAGTACGTGCCGCTAAACAGCAGCCCGCATGCAAAAGATGCTTTCGAATCGTCCAGACCCTACGTGCGGATATCAAGTGTTCTTTCTCCTGCCTGACTGGGTCGCGTAACGAAACAGAACTGCAATTGGCTGATACGTTCAAACATCGAATTATTTGTAATGTGTACGTATGATTGGCTGCTCTCCGAGGTTTCCTGCAGTATTCCATGCGAAGTTTCGGCCCGCATGCCAAGCGTTCAGGTCGTATACCCGCCTTGGGTCAGCGTTTAACACGCCCACCTTGCAGAAATGTGGCAAAAATGGGCGCGACCGCAGCAGGGGCGTGCCACTCGTTCAGGGTATTCGTGACAATGCGTTTTTCATTTCTGACAGGACGAATTATCGAGTGTATAAAACTACACTTTTGTCAGAGTTGGAAATACTAAGAAATGCCGTGTACGAATCCGGAGTACCCGACGCCTCACTGCGTACTGTTGTCAGACTGAAGTGCTCCCAAAGTGAAAAATAATAATTAAGCAACAACCTTCACACAGCAGAGCTTTTCAGTTTCAGAGGAAGGAATGGACAAATGGAAGTGGCACATGCGTACACAGAAGTTGCAACACGCATTCGCGTTTTATTCGTAGGCTGTTTAGAATATTTACTTCAGAGATACACATAGCCAAAAACACGTAATGGTATCCAGTGAATAATGAGTTAATGCTTGATTATGACTATGAATGAAACGATGATAAGACAAGACGCATGAATGTAGTGTCTCTATAGACGAGCGTGATTGGGTCACGGGAATAGCCCATCTCAGTCTCCGGACAAATGCTCCCCAACGGTACTTTTCAAAAACATCGATCCTGGAATATTTTAAACAGCTAGAAAAGCAGTCTATTTTACATGACGCAAAGCCGATAGCGCGATTAGGCTGACTCCGAGTACGGACATTCCTTCCGATCTAAGGCACCGGAAACAACAAACTTCTCAAAAATTTTTTGCTTGAATATTGAGGAGGGTAAAATATGGAACATTGATGCAAAGTTTGAAGCCATTGACTCTTTTATTTGATTGATGTTGCTACACTTTTCTGCGATGGACCTACAGGTCATTCGTGCACTCAAGCCACCAGTAGCCAGAAATCCATAACACGAGCCACGAGCTCGTTTCCGTTCAGCGGGTAGGGTTTACACGTTTCCGGTAAAGTATGGCGTCTCCTGTGAATAATCATTCGGCAAAAGGAAAAGTATTTTCGAGGCTCAATTAAAGGACAACGGCGGCGTTTCCAGCGGTAAGACTAATGCGTCTCATTTATTGCCTTCAGGACTTTCACTGCAGACGAAAATCAAACATGCAGTGGACCCGCGAGTTGTCACTGGCCCTTTAATATTAACCATTTTTTATTAACACGTGACTTCCGCGACACTGTTACGTCTGTGACCTGAAAATGCGAGGCGTCAGTAGATATCTGCGCCGTTCACCCGGATTCACGGTCACACTTTCAGTGGCATGAACGTTTATAGATTATGTTACGGTAAGTGTGGAAATTCACAGTTCTCTTTGAAGACGTCCCTGAACGTTTCAGGCGTAGGCTGTGTTACCATTAGCTCTGGACAAGTCAGTGGTAAAAAAAAAGTACAGGCCAGGCTGTGGATGTACCAGCGCACTAACGCTTGATTTCCCTTTTTTTTTTTTTTTTTCACGTCTGTCCCATCACAATATCCATCAGTATGCGCTTCCATCACAACACCTGCTTTGTAATCTTAAGAGGCTATGTCTCGTTGATCAAACTAACAGTAATCAAAATAACTCGAACGTATTCTCCGAGGTGCAGTCAGCCAGTCGTCAAGTGAGGTGCAATTTTCGCAACAAGTCGCCGGTTTTCACTATCTTACCGTGGAACGCACACACATACACAATGAAGTGCCCAAAACAAGAGACGTCTAGATAGCCGTCGGCACAGATAGCGGATTCCAACACAACGTATCCTAGGAGATTGAAAGAGAGAAAACCATTTTACGGGCATCCATCTACTTGGTGTAAAAGGATCTTCCACACCTCGCCGGGAAGAATTCCAAGCCATCCCAATGGAACATCTCGTCACTGCACTCACACACACCGGGAACCCAATACCACGTGATGTCAATGTTTCCCGACTGCCGTTAGACGAACCTCGCGTTTAATAGAAACTACATAGAAGTTGCCGCCGAGAGCCACGAAGCTTTACCCCCGGGTGCAATTCTAGTTCCAAATTGACAGGGCCGCACCGATGGGTGATATTAGACAGGAAATTTTATTGTTTCTCGATTCCATGCTTGGCCCGCTATCTTTCTTAATATTTTCCCGCTGACGCTGTCGTTAGAGTCTTCGGCCCCATTTCCGATAAGGCCTTAATGGTGTTCGCAGCCAGTGTTGCCGCAGCGGTAGAACTTATGGCCGCCGGCTGTTACCGTGTTCAAGGAAGACGGTTGGTGGTTTGGTAGAGTTTGGCGAACTGATGTTGGCACACGAGAGCGATAACTTGATGTCCACTGGCGAATGTCTTAGCTGCCGTCTCGAAAATAGGGCACAAGGACTTTTTTTTCCCCCTCTGTCTCTTTGCTCTGTTTCCTAGAGGTAAACTTCGACGTCGGTTCGTGCTGACTGCCACCGCGGGCGAATGTCCACAGTAGCGGTAACTTCTTTTGGTGCAATGTTTCCATGAGCAAACAAGGTTGATTTCAAGTGAGACATTGCAGACGGATGCAGCCTCATATTTATATCCATATCAGAATGTTTGCAGCCCACCAGAGTATAAAGGAAAGAAAGCAGTATTATCTTGCACGATTTTTGGGGCATCTGAAGGAGACTACACTATGCGCTTTTCAACCAGGAAAGGCACCGGAAAAATGAGTAAGACAGTCCGTGGATCAGTTCAGGTCCCTTGCTAGCGTGAGCTCAAAGTATCTCGAGTAAAAAGGGGAAAGACGACTGATTGAAGCGATATTGAGTACATACATTGTAATGTAGCAACATTCGGCACCCAGCCTCAAGAAATCGTTTGTTTTCTCTTTGTTTCTGGCTACTGAGACTGCCATACCGGAATCGTACCATTGGTAGGGTTATGCCTGGATGCCTGGGAGTTCTAACAGTGAGCATTGTGTAAGAATTGCAGGTATTTAGCGTGTTCGGTGCCGCAATAAAAGTAGCCTGCACTGTTTTCACTCTTGTTTATTTACTTTGTAGACCGCGGTCTTTATGTTAAATGTGTAAATTATACCCTTTTTTGGCCCTACTGTCGTCTTTCTGAATAGGTAGGGAAGCTTGAATGGGAGAGAGGGGTGGGAGACCCTTAAAGGGGTTGCGACAGTTAATTAGAATCAAAATTACATAGCATATATCAAAAGTTCACGTATATCAGTTCAAAATGTTGTATGCAAAATCGCTCTATCCAAATCTCTTTATTTAGAAAGATATCGAATTTCAATTTGTCTGGTTGCTGAACGACGCCTCAAAATGAACCAGGCAACACTGGAGCTATGATCACAGACTGCGCTGCCTTTTGATAGGCTAGTGGAGTCACGTGATCAAACTCCGAAGGGAGTGAAAGAGAAATGCGCGTGCGGACCTTATCGTTTCGGTTTTTGAAGCGAAACTAGCGTCGTTGTCGAGACGCTGCGTTTGAGGGCGCTGCTTTCAACTCGGACGTTTGCTATGTTGTTCTCCGTTCTGACGTCATCACCTCGTCAGTTTCGGTATCGGAAAATATCATTTTTCACTGCAAATAAGTAGGACTTTGAAACATGAATTATATGCGAAGCTCGTGGAGTCCTGCTGAATCATTTCGTACATTTATTACAGATTTCTTGGAACTATCTGTCGCAAACCCTTTAAGAAGCGGCGATCCGCGCTAACTATATGCAGTGTCTGTGGATTTCCTTACACAGTAGGGAACAGAAAGCCTCACGCTTGCTCTAAAATGAGAATCTCCTCCACAAATGATAATTAGTCTAGCTTCATAATGTTCCTCATAGTTCATAATGCAATACGGCTAGCTTTTTCTTTAGACAGCCGGGGAAATATTGAAAAAGAAGATCACAGCTCCGCGACAGAACAAGTAATGTGACGTCACTCGTTGACATAATTTCATTCTCCTCATCTCATCTAAGCGCTCTGCGGCCCCGCTACGCCGCTTCACCGCATATTGTCTTGCCTCTTCTCGGAATGACGTTTGCCGAGATTTCCAGATAAACGACAGAAGGGGGAAATTTTTCAATGCAAAAAGAAAAAGAAAAAGTACAATAAATAAAATAGAAAAAAAAAAGAAACATTCATGGATGGCTATGACGACACGGTGTGGTTGATGGAATCATAGAAAGCGAAACCAAAGGATCGAAGCAGCCATCACGAGCCAAGCTTGGCTCGTGATGTGTGCTGTGTCCATAAGGGTAATGGCAACATGTATTACTCTGTGTCCGTCTTTTTGTCTTTTCACGGATCATTTGTCATGGCTTATCATACACGCACCTTATTCGATGCCATTTTGAGCAGTTCTACCTACCAGTGAGCGTTAAACTAACAGTATCACTCTTTCATTAACACCTCTAATTATCTAAACACGTACTGCCTCACGTAGCATGGCCACCGGCTCGTGTGTACTACCTGTCAAAACGCCATTATACGGAGATTTCACTAAAATTATCTGAAATATCTGCTCAAAGAAAATGCACTAGCTGGGCTACTCAGCTGCGTTCAGTTTGAAATTCGGTCTCTTCACCGCGAGAAGCCACGGGGCAGCTTGGGTATTTATTTCTCGCCTTCACAAGTTGCTGCCTCTTCCCAGCGCTCTGGCATCTCCGACGTTATACACGATGAGAGCGGCGAACAGTTCATCTGTGTCGCGGTGGACAAATGACGTGACATGCATTCTACTGAATATGCGTGCGAAATTCAAACCATGCACAGACTTAGCGAATACTGCATGGTAGTGGTCACATGAAAAACATGCTCTTGCGGTCTAGTAAAAAACCCTTTCCCCCATTTCAACCCCTTCGGGGCGAAAAGAGAAAAAAGAAAGAAAGAGCTATCTTATACTGCATCTGCTTCACAAGGCGAATAAGTCTGCTGAGTTTCATGTCTCCCAGGTCCTACGGTTTAGGTACTCCGTAGATAATTCTATTTTAGCCGGACTCGCTTGTATGTGGGGGTTTCTTGTGATCTCTTATGGACGTCTCTTGTCCAGTTTAGTGTGCCAATCGCGGCTTTTACAGAGAGTGCATACTTCACGCTGAGCACATCACGGCATGGTGACACAGGGAAAGACGCACCAGGGTTCCGGGATGCAGGTGATATGTACCAATGGCCTTCATTGCATAATGAAGACACGATATATGATCACTAGAAGCCGGATTTCTAGGTAAATGCCTATCTTTCCCTGTTGTTCTAATAGTGAATTTTCAACACAGGAGCACGAATTGGAACATATTGGCATAGATCTTACAGTGCATATAAATGCCTATTTCGACGTTTGTGCCTAAGACGCATTTTTGGTCGAAGATAGCCTACAATCGTTTTCTAGCAACGGTTTGTATTTTCATAAAGTAGGATTAGCATAATTAAATGCCACGGTTCACACTCAACACTGACGAGTGAATCGTATACCGAGCGGAAAAGGGGAGATGCCCCCACACCACCTGGAGGGGCCAGGTGTCTTATAAAACCTGTACAGATCTTGCATGAGGACCATGATATTTATGTGGCAGACAGTTATATAACCTAAAATACACATTACTTGAAATTAAAGTAAAAAAATGAAACATCCGATCTGTTATAGATATTTGAATTGGACAGCAGGTCCAAGCTCTTAAAGACCTGCCACCCACTCCTGGAGTGTGAGATCAACTTGTCACGGCCTTGGTGGTGGATCGAAGCCGCCTTCTTCCATTTAGTTTTCACCAGGCGTTTGGCATTCTAAATACAGAAGACGTGACTAAGCATTCCGATGTTTAATTCAAGTGGAAAGAAATCGTTTAATTTATTGGAACTATAGTGTCATTTTAAGTGCCGAAATCGACATTATTTGTGCCTTTTATAGGCGCCTGAAACGGACTTTTTTTTCTCTTGTTTGCGTCAAAATGCGCCTTGTCATGATCATGAATTCACGACACGCACACGTATTAGCAAATACAAACATTGTAGAAAAAAAAATCAGAAATAGCTAACTAACTAAAATATACACATACCTTATATGCTCATCAAACCTCCGCCGCCATGATCTTCGGTTCGTTGGAGGCAACATCCTTTCTTGATCCCTTTTCCCCGTGATGGTCGTTAAATAAGGGATCCTTGGAAACTTGGCTAATCCAATAATATGTGATTGCGCCGTAGCTAACCCTTACTGTGGTCTCCCCTGATGGCATCCCCTGTGCTTTCGGCACTCGAAAGAAAAAGATGCCCGTGGTGTCTTTTCTTGTGCGCTAGTCTCTCTCTTTTCCTGAGGCATCCCGACTGAACATCAAGAGAAAGAGACCTTCGCCTTCACAAAATTTCAGACGAGAGCTATGAACGCTTTTTATTCTTCAATAATCACTAACAACAAGTCTGAAAATTCCACGCTTCTAACTGGTGTAATTTGTGCGTAATTGTCCAGAGGGGGCAGGCGACAAATCTTGAAGGTATTCCTCAATGCCCTCTCTGAAAATCTGTTTGAACGTCACCCAGCTACAAGATGATTGACGAATGATCAATCATCTTGTAGCCATCATCTTGTAGCCTGATGAATGATCAATCATCCATCAGGCATCACGAATTTAACGCCACAATTTTTGTTCCAATCAGTTAAGTAATTTTGTGGAAAAATCGAATTGAAAATTATAAGCAACAATGCGTCTGCCATACCTCCAACCTTGCAGTGCCCGCTACATCTGACAGCAAAATAATGTTCCATGTACACATCACTGAGCCCACCTACAGGCAAATCCGATCCACAAGTATGCAGCATCGTCAGTACGAACTCAACCAACCAACTACCAACACTGGGACGTCCTACGGAGCCGTTGACCCGGACGAGCGCTCGCGTGTCGGACGTCTGTGAGCGTCCTTGGGATCCCACACAACCACAAAACGTCTTTTGGACATCCTCAAGACGTGAGCTGCCGGACAACGAGATGTCCTACGGACGTCCAGAAAGGTCCCAATGACGTACCTGGGACGTTTTAGGGACTGCAAAAGCGTCAGCCCGGGATGTTCTTGAGGCAATCCAGATGACGTCAGTAAAGAC